>CANXYC010910422.1:0-15312 GCA_948193065.1 Aleurites moluccanus | reverse complement strand
TGAAAAACTTATCCAAAGACTTAGGAAGAATATCAAAGAAAACATCTGATAAAGTTCCTTGGTTTTGGGATAATGAGGACACTCAGGCTGTCATCCAGGTAAAAAATAAAATGAAAAATTTACCTTGTCTTAATTTACCATCAGATACAGATGAGTTAGTCCTAGAGGTAGATGCTTCAAAAAAATTCTGGGGAGCAGTATTAAAAATCAAAGGTAGGAAACCGAAAAAAATCTGTAAGTATTGGTCTGGAACCTTTAAAGGATCTGAAATTAATTATCCAATTCATGAAAAGGAAATCTTAGTAGTTAAAAATGGTATAAAAGCATTTTACATCTTCCTGGCTCCTAAAAGGTTCGTAATTAGAACATATTCAACCTATGTAAAAGGATTTATGAATCTAAATCTTAAAGAGGCTAGGCAAACTAGATTTTTAAGATTGTAAGAATGGTTTAGCTATTACAGGTTTGATATTGAATATATTCCTTCTGATAAAAATGTAGTAGTTGATTCTCTTTCTCGTGAATTGTCTAATTTTACAGATGGACCCTGTTACCAAGAACAAGCTATGTTGGATATGTAAAAGGGAGGGTCACACTCGGAAACAATGTATGAAGAAAGCTGAAAAAGGGAAACAAGATCCCAAGAGTGATAGCTCTGGTTCTTTAAGAACGAAAAGAAAAACTGTAGTATCAAAAGATGTTATGTTCTGGATATGTAAATCTGAAGGACACATCTCTACAGAGTGTTTTAAAAAGAAGCCAGCAAGTTCAAAAGAACTGATTAGCCCAAAAGGGGTTAACGAAAAACTCAAGGAGAAATCCTTGGCCCAAAAGAACAAAGAGAAAGATACTCTGGCGCCGAAAGTGCGAGTCCCTGAAGATTTTTTCCAAAGAACAGTCAAAAAATTACGCCTTACTTCGGAACAAGTAAGAAGATTTAAGGAATAAATTCATCAAAAAGATGAAGGTCAACTGGCCACTATGGGAAGGTCGAAATGCCCAACTCCTTCACAGAAGGGTAGCCATGATGGCTCAAAGAAGGCTGGTGAACCTTCAGTGGTTCCAAACCAAAAGGCTAGTGGAAGTGCCAAGAAATCTAGAGTTCTAAACCAAATGGCTTCTGAAAGTGCCAGTGAATCTTTATCGATTCCAAATCGACAAGCCAATGAAAGTGCCGGTGAACAGTTACAAGTTCCAAATCAAACTCCTTTACAGGAGGAGAGCTGTAAAAACTCTGGTAATATGTTAGATCACAAATCCAAGGCAAGTGGAAAAGCCAGTGAATCTTCACATATTCCAAACCAAACTCGTAAAGAGGATAAAGCTAAAAAAAGCTTTGAGGATGAAATTCCTGATTGTGATGATTTGAACTGGGATATTATTTTTACTGAATTCAAAAAATAGGAAAAACAACAATCTCCTAAAGAAGTCACAATGAAGGAATCAAAAAATGAATCTGATGACATTCATAAAGAATTCATGAAGATCATGAGGGTAGACAACCCTGAGGTTTCAAACACCTGCAAGGATGAAAATGCCTGGTACTTCATTAAGTACGATTATGGTCTTTCAAAAGATGGATCTATGTTGTGTTCTGGATTGCATGGAGGATTAGCCAAATAGAACTTCAAGCAACTACAACACTTTGTAGATGAAGTTGTTTCATCATATCTAGAAAAACAACTTGAAATCCGTAAAAAGGATGAAGAAGACTTCCTTCAGTTAGTAATGGAAAAGGATAGACTTCTTGATAAAATGAGTTCATACATTCCCCCAGAAGTGGCCTATACCAGAAAAATTAAGAAGGTAGACTTAATAGGAATGACTTAATAGGTCATTCCCTCAAAGAATGTTCTATGTTACATCCATAAATCCATTGGCAAGGATATGGAGGTCTAACTCTGAGAATTTCCTCAGAAATGGCGAAAGATAGTCTCCACTATACAGATGCAGGACTGACAGAGATTATCGAGATCAATAGAAACGATGAAGATCTGTGTAAATCACTTCCAACTATTGTGCAGGAATCCTTAGAGTTCTTGAGTTCAGATTCAAGAATAATTACCAGTTACATTATTAGCACAATTATGGACTGTGGTGAGGATGGAATGGTTCATTATCCTTATCAGATTTGGGATCTTCGTCCTGTTATGGCTAAGGAATTTGTTAAGCCACAGAAGGTTAATAATCAGAACTTAAATTTTTATTTTACCATGTATAAAGAAAACAAGATTATTACCCAAGCTGTGAGAACTGGAAATTTTAAAGCTAACCTGGAGAAGGCAATCTATGCAAGCAATTATGTCCTTCTCGGAGATGGTAAAGTTTTTGTTACAATCTGGTCCCAATATACTCCCATTACAAGAGTATTGTCCATGATTAAGGGACGAGAAGAAGCACAAAAGTTGTTTCTAAGACTAGTGGATTTAGATCCAAGTCAAGATTTTCAACCTGAAACCATGAAGGTCTGGAAGAAGGTTGCTCAGTTCAGAGAGCAACATGTTACAGAGGAAATGACTATGGGATATGCAGAGCTAAGAGAAAGCATGGATGTCCCAGTTAGTAACTCGCAGATGGAGTGATAAAAAACGTCATCCATGACGTCAGCCTCAGTGTGATAATTGAAAAATTGCTTTTCAGAAGTTACTGCAAATATTATAGTATTGTCTGTCAAAGTAGCTTTAAAATTGGTGGTCACAATGAAAAGAACGTATCCTTGATAAAGATTGGCTTCTTAGCTGTAAAATTAAAGTAGTCTTTGTCTCTATTTAATTATTATACCAAATACAGCTAGAAAACAGTATTAGAGGCACCAGCTCTCCATTTTATTTTGAAATATTGTAAAGCTGGCATACTATTCCAGCTACCCATTCTAATTATTGTACCATTTCTCTTGTGAGCTGGCAAACAGTAATACAGATACCAACTTCGTTTGTATAAATTTTATATATATCTCTTCAGCTTATTGAAGAAGGGGAGTGAAATAAAATACAGAGTTTCTCTAAAAGAACAATCTTTATCTAGTCTTTATCTGTATGATTATTTTGCTTCTATATACCTTGCATCCTTCAAAATGGGCTGATATCCAGGAGTGTTGCAATAAGACCTAAACAAGAAAGGGAAGTAAGTCATATCCTCCATTTCTCTCTGGAGATATTGCTGGTGCCGAGGTTGGAAGGAAAAGCTAAAGCTATTGCAGAAGCTTAGTGGACCCAGTCTACAAAGGTATGTATTTTATAAATGTTTTAATTTTAAACGTTTATGTCTTCCACCCGATCTGCTAATAACAATTGGCTTAGAGGACTAGCTTTAACTCAAGCTAGGAGGGAAGAGTTGAGTGCCAGTCTTAGACTACAGGATCCTTTCTTTGCTATTTATGAACAAAGAATAAGAGAATTACCTGTTGCTATAGAAAGAATTGAAAGACTTGAAAAGTCTAATAAAAGAGATTTTGAACTTAAAAATTTTATAGACCAAGAACTTGAGTTTAATAATTTTCATTACTTAGAAAGGCTTGGTGCTTTTACACATTTATTAGATGACTAGTAATTCTTCATATTGCTCTTATACTGATTGTCATCACCTAGATCACGGTGTAGGCAAGGATCCAGTAACAGGGTCATTAAATTCTATTATAGATCATTTAGACTCTCTAAATAATTCTATAGATAAATTGTTCAAAAATTTAGAAGAGTTGACTCTTAGACAGAGTGAATTTGAGGATTTTTTCCTTGAAAATAAAGGCCCTTTAGGACTTGTTGGTAGCTCTCATTATCACAATTAGTATAAAAAGCTGAAAAAAATCAGAAATAAAAAAAAAATCCTTTAAAAGATCTTTAGGAGTAGCTCTCTGTAATTCCACCTTTGAACAGAGTGATTAAAGGGAGGGCAAACTCACTTGAATGGTATCAGAGCCTAAAAGAGAGGGTTTTTGGATTTCTTTGAAAGAAAAGTAGGACTTTGGGGGTAAAAATAGAAATAACTTAAGTTTGGGGTGGATAAGGACTGCCAGTGAAACTAAGTTAAAAGTTGGAGGACTTTTGTGTTACGTTTTAAAGTTTAAGGACGACAATGTGCATTAGTCAATACTTCAGGGACGATTGGTGAAATTATCTCATGGCCAGCCACCTCAACTCCTTTCTAGATTTTGATGTAAATGGGTGGGTCCCACAACTTTGCTTAATTGTACTTTAGTCCAAAATTTTTCTTATTTGTATTTTGACCCCAAAACTTTATGTAATTTATTCCGTCTATTCTGTTTAGATTCAACCTCAAGTGTGGAGTGAAATACCTTATTTTAGATTGTTCTATTATTTAAAAATAGTTATGGGTCAATTTTAGATCCCAGACAGTGGATTTCTAAAATTACCCCCAAAGTTGTCATAAATTATGATTTTGTTATTACTATTATTTTCAGTATTCCTAAATAATTTTTAACTCTTTCTTTTCACCATAATTTCACATAAAATTAACTAACTTAATCTCCCTAAGTTTGGGTCAGAAATTTTTAAATTAATCGGACTGCTATTTCCCTGTCAATATAATTAACACTGGCATTTTCTGGAACAGTATCACAAAAGTGACCCGGTTGAGGTTGAAAAATTCCTATGTTATACTCTACCATTCTCTGTATATTTCAGTAATTAATTGAGCTTATTCATACTTAAATTAATACCATATCTGTTACTATAACCCAATATATCCATATTATCTACTTACTACCTATTATTTTGTTTACTGGGGTATTACAGTGGGCTTACGATTAAAGTAAAAAAGGATAAAAGTTGGCAGAGCATATGGCCCTGATGAAGTACCTATTAAAGTTAGAAGTATCTGGATGATGTAGGAGTAGCTTGATTGACTAGATTGTTTAACAAAATCTTAACTTCAAAGAAAATGCTAGATAAATGCAGGTAGAGTTTTTTAGTACACATTTTTAAGAATAAGGAAGACATTCAAAGTTGCTTAAACTATATGAAAATTAAGCTTATAAGTCATACTTCAAAGTTGTGAGAAAGAGATCGCTTACATGGTGTTACATCTATCTCTACCAATTAATTCAGGTTCATGCCAAGTCGATCAACAATGGAAGCAATCTTTCTTATTAGAAACCTGATGGAAAAATATAAGGATTCAAGAAAAGATTTGCTTATGGTTTTCATTGACTTGAAGAAGGCTTATGACAGAGTCCCAAGAGAAGTTTTATGGTGAGTGTTAGAACACAATAGGATATCGATTAGGTACATTCAAGTTTTGAAAGACATCTATGAAGGAGCGACTACTAGTGTGTGCATAGTGAGAGGAAACTCATTAAACTTTCCTGTCTCAATTAGTTTACATCAAGGGTCCACAGTGAGCCCTTACTCTTCACTTTGGTTATGGGTAAATTAACAACATATATATACAAGAGGAAATCCTCATGGTGCAAGATGTTTTCAGATGATATTGTACTAGTATATAAAACATGAGAGGGAGTTAATAGAAAGTTTGAGTTATGGAGGAGTTCAAGGATTTTAAGTTAAGTAGAATTAAAACAGAACACATGTATTGCCAGTTTAGTGAAGGCTGAAATGAAGATAATGAAAGAGTTGGCTTGGATGAAGTGACATTGTTCCAAAGCACTCATTTTAAATATCCAAACTCAATCCTCCAATGAGATGGAGGTTGTGAAGAAAATATTAGTCATAGGATAAAAACATGGTGGTTAAAATGGAGGTTTCCTCGAGAGTCTTATGTGATTGCAAGATTCCCAAAACATTGAAAATAAAATTTTATCGTACGACTATTCGACCAGTTATACTATATGGCAGCGAATGTTGGATAATGAAGAAACAACATGTATCGAAGATGAGTGTAGCCGAGATGAGGATGCTAAGATGGATGTGTAGTCATATATATTAGAATGGATAAGATTCATAATGTAAGTATTAAAAATAAAGTGCGAGTCATATAGATTGAGGACAAGATGATAAAATTGAAATTAAGATGATTTATACACGTGAAGCGGAGATTTAAAGAGGCTTCAGTTAAGAACATTGAACACATTATGATGGATAAAAGGAAGAAACAAAGAGGTAAACATAAACTAGCTTGGATGAGAGGAATACAATATGATTTAAATGCATTTCAATTATCAGAAAATATTATCCAAAACCGTTTGGAATGAAAACAAAATTTTCATATAATTGTCTCCAATTAATTTTGAGCTTAAGGTTGAATCGAGTTGAATTTATTTTTTATAAGTTCTTAATTAAAATTTATATAAGTCAACATATAAAATATTTTTTATTATTTTTTAGCTGGTCAATATATATTAAAAATTGCTATTATTTTTATATTAATATTTAAAATTATCAAAAAATAATATTTAAATTTAATAAAAATTAATAATAATAATTTGTATATATTAAAATATTTAAAAATATATAAATTCAATAAAAAATTATAACTATGAGAAAAATTGAGAGGAATCAAAATATCCTGTTTCAAAGAGTGGCCATGCAAGTTGCAATTACTACTCATACTAATAATGATAATAATAATAATAAATTGTTGAGAGACATGCAAAGTCTCATCCCGTTTCTGTTATCATAATTATGGGTGGTAGTAAACTCGTAACCGTTGAGCTAGTAGGTTAATAGAATTTAAAGTCTGTATAAGAAAATAATAAAGGACATTAGAGCCCACACATTTCCCTATTACAAAAATAAAAGATACTCCATTAATGTCCATCCTCCATCTTTCTAATCTATTAATTCTATATCGGTGTGTTTGGGACAAGTTTTGCAAATATTTGACTAAAACCTACCTGATCTTGACATGTTATCAACCAATAGCATGTTCAAACTTTAATAACTCTCTAGATTTGGCAATGAAGAAAAATTGTGAGAAATAAAAAAGTAGAATTGGACCTATAAAACTTATATCATCGGTATCACATGCATAATTAGCCATAGATCACATGCAATTTTCTCTTGTTATCATTTTGGAGTCATTTACACGAACAAAGGAATTACACATTTATACTACAGTTTTGACAGATTACTTTAGATAATGCAATAATGACAATATATAAACAATTTATTGAGTGTTCAACATAGTAAAAGCGAATTGATTTTATAGAAGTGAGTTTTAATATTTATTTACTTATAAGTCTGTATTTATATGGGTTTATAAACTTTAATATAGTATCAGAATTTCATGTCTAAAGGATTAGATCCTAGGATTCATGTTCAAATCCTGTTATTAAATTGATGATAATGTCAGTCTAGACTGAAATTAATAATAATAATAATAATAAAAAGATGTCAATTAGCCTATTTGTGAGCAAGTGTCAATCGGCTTGTTAATATTGATCACCTATTAAGTCAGATTGTGCTTGAGAAGTGTGTTGAAAAAAATATATTATATCGAATAATTATAAAATATATAAAAGACTTATAAATGAATGAGTGTTGAATTTAGTAAAAATTAATTAGTTTTATACAAGTAAATTTCATCACTTGTTCACTTATAAATTCCTACATGAATACTTCTTTTAATACTCAATTTAATTGCGCAAGAAGATGTAAAAATTGCTCAATATTTTGTCCAGAAAATTATAGAAAGTGTGAAATTTAGCAGTGCTCTTTGAATTGTAGGCAAGTGATTCTTTGATTTGTTGATGAAATTAGTTTTCATATATTTAATTCTTTAAAATTTTTATAATAAAAAAAATTATTTTCAATATGTAAATAAATTATTTTTCATGTGTAAATAAATTAATTTTAAGTAATAAATGGGTAAATAGGTGGGTAGGGTTGATTTGGATTAATTGAATATGGGTACCCATATAAAAATTAAAAGGGTAATAAACGAGTAAATGAGTATAACTATCCTGTCGGTTTAGACTCAATCCATATCCATCCAAATTCACCCATTTACCACTTGTAGTTAGCTCCCAACAATTAAACCACACATCCACTTAGATGCTAACAAAGTGTAATATACATTGTACTTCCCATTATACTTAGGAAATCTAGTTTTAGTCTCTATCAAATCTAATATTTTCTCAATTAATTTTCTCTATTATTTTTTAATCATAGTTTCATCAATTTTTTTCCTATTTTTATTATTTATATCTATTTTTTTTCATTTCAAAATCACTTTAGCATTTTAAAAATTTTGACTTTTTTTTCACATCCCTTTGATATTTTAAAATTTTAATAATAATACCTATTTTTTACTATTTTCAATTATTTATTTTACTATAATTTTAAATTTAAATAAATGCTTATAACTATAAACTAAATTAAAGATAATATATTTTTTCCTTTGTATAACATATGTAAATTAAAAATGATAACAATATTCATATTTTATAAATTTTGAATGTTCTGACTAGAAAATAAAAAATTATGATTATCTATGTTAACATTTTTTTAACTTCAAGAAATAAAAAATAATTATTTAAGTTTAGAGAGAGAACCTCATTTTCTTTAAAAATATGGTGAAATGAATCTACTCCCCATGCTTAACACATGTGAACGATTTGTGGATTGCACCTTTGATATCCAAAAATAGCAATGTCTAGTGGATTATTTTTCGTTTTATTTTTAATTTTTATTATTTAATAATATTCTATAGATCTTCAAGAAAGGTGTCAATCTTTTATAATATGGATTTGGGCTTAATAGGATGACTTGAAACTTGGTAAAGTATCTTCCATGTCCAAGTCAGTTGGCTTGTTTAGGGTACGAGTATTTAATTAATTTGATTCAAATCGTATAGAAATTTAGAAAAATTTAATTAATTAAATTAAAATTTTAAAAATTGAATCGAATTTAAATTTTATAAAATTAATTAAACTGAATGGACATATTTTAATTCAATTATTCAGTTATTTCATTTTTTTAAAAGAATACATAGATATTATTAAAGTATATATTTTTAAAGATATATAAAATAAATATATAATATATATAATTCGATCGGTTCGATTATTTTAAATTTTTGAAGAAAAATTGAATTGAATAAACTAAATTATATAAAAAAAAAATTAAATCAAATCAAATCAATTAAATTAAATTTAGTTAGATTCTACTTTCGATTAGTATGATTTTTTACTTTCCCCTTGGCTTGTTGGTGAAGAAAGCTTAAGGAAGAATATGTCAATTCTTTTACCTTAAAAGAGAAAGTATTTTAGTGAGAGAAAAATGATAAAATATGTAGACTGAACCTATTTTTTAATAATTGAGAATATTAGTTATATAATCCAGATCCCAGACCACTCAATGGAATTTGTGGACACGTGATAGTATCGTGGAGGTTTTGAGATCACGTTACTACAGAGGGTGATGAGTCAGGCAGCTACATTTGTCAAATTTCATAGTCATGTGGGCTTTTATGCATGATGTGTTAGGTAGATTGTCATGACACGTTCTTGTCTCTTGTTGGACTGGTCAGAGATTGTTCAGCTGGACCAGGATGTATTAATTTCAGAAGGCCTCGTATGTATCGAGGTGATGCAGATTTGGCAGATGAGGTACAGGCGAGACACTCTTCCAAGGGGCTCCCTAAACTGATGTCCTGCTTTTTGGCGAGACTAGGCATCCCATGGGGTCCTGCTCTGATGATGAGCCATCTTCAAGCTTTCATGGACCTAACTCTTCTAGACTTGATTACACTTCTATATTTATCCCTTATCAACTCCCTTCATAATTAAATGGGTTGGATAGTTGATAGGAGGGTAAAATTTTCATTCCTACAACTTAGATGAATTGAAATTGACAACTTAACAATCATGCACATCTAACCATTTTTTTTTATCATATAAGAACTTCAATTAGATTCTCTTCTTACATCGCAGACATATTATGTGAGTTGCAATCATAATTTTAAAACTTACAGACGTAATTAACTCTAATCCTTGCATATAGCACAATGTGTAATATGCTAAAAAAATCGTGAGATTCAAATGAAATTCCAATCTGAATTGTATGAAAATTTGTTTAATTTGAACTTAATCTTTCTTTAATTAATAATCTGCTTCATACTAATATAAGAACATAATCCAGCCCCAATAACATAATTTAATCTTTCTTTTTGTATCACCTAAAATATTATATATATGTTCAGGATTAATTTCATATTTTACAAAAGTGATTAGATCTTATAAATTTTATTCCAATTTGAGATATTATGCATAATTCAAATGATGAAAAATTTGTTAATTTTATTACTTAATTTTTAATTTTTCTCTATATTAATAAGTTCTTATAAATATGTTTTTATATATGAACTACGATGGAGTCTAATCTTAAAATTCTTATAAAAACTAGGGTGTGATTGAATTATCCACTAGGTGGATGCATTAAATGACAAAGAAATATTCAATTTTTTAGTATGAGTTTTATAAGTGTAGATCCAGCAATATAGGTCCATGAAGCATCAGAAGATCAAGGCAAAAGGCTCTCAAATACTTAAATTAGTAATTTATGCATTTTTTGGAGTTCAGATAAAACTTAGGAATTATATTTCTCTAGGTAAGATAATGAGAAAAAAAAAATACCCTTTTTCTCTAAGCTCTTCCTTGAAATAATGGAAGTTTCAACTTGTACCTTTCCTTCCCTTATCTTGAGATTGTAGCCTTTGGTGCCACATGGTGGCATCTGAGAGAGAGAGGATTAGATTCACGTCATATTGTGAATATGCAGTGAAGATTGCGCGTTGGCGGGTTCGACTATTAGCTCTTGAGTCTTGTGCCTATTTCACCATTTCCCTATTTTTCATTTGAGCAAGGGATGTCCCTGTCACACTTCAAAACAACTAGTACAACAGTCTTAGAATAAGGATAGATATAAAGTCACCGTATATTCATAGAACTTTTAGTTAACTTAGATCAAACATACAATACATATTAGCATCATGTCAAATATCCATATATTGTATATCTCATCAAACTGATATGACATTTTCTCTTGTTTCTTACCGATTAAAAGATAATTCTAACATCAATATGAAATAAAGGAAAGTCTATAATATCATCCATTACAACAAAAAAATAAGCAACATCACACATATCTATGGAGCTTCTAAGAGTATACTTCTCATAGACATGAATACATATATATAATTCAACTATTATCTAAAAATATTATATAAAAGAGCTTTCTTGTGAAGAAGGAAATCAATAAGCTCTGTCTTCAGGATTAACTCTCTCTCGAGCTAAGCTAGAACCTGAAATCCACAGAAGAGTAGTGAGCTTTCAACTCAGTAAGATATGAACAATCAGAATGAATAACATATATAGAATACTTAAACAGCAAATTTTGAACATGTACCAGGATACCAGAAAGAAATCTTAACATATACATTAATATCATAAGTGCTTACAAAGGGTAGCAGTATCCAATCATTTCATAATAAATATATGAATATCAAATCATAATTCTTTTTAAGAACATAAATGCCCATAAAAATGGCATTATCAAATAAACATAACATAGAACTGATATCATATCATAACGTTTGGGTAGCCTTGCTACCTTCACGTAACACATATACTTGCGCAGGCATATGTCTAGAGCTCGTGATCCCCTCCACGTGGAACACTGATACTATACTTTATCAACCAGCTTTCATCTGTGTATATTGGACTAATGAATTAACTCTCATTGGGAAAAGAGTACTTTAATATATGTTTCATGATATACATATCATGTATTGGTTAAACAGTAATTAAAAAGTGATTAAGAGAACACAACATATGAATAACATATCATATTATGCATAACAAAAACTTATTAATGAACTTGGTCCAAGGAAAATAACCAAGTCATTATCAATATTCAGAAATTCTATTTAAGGAGAGTTTCAATAAATTGAATTAATAAATAACATATATACATATATATATGAATATAATATACTTTAGCAAAAATTCTCATATGAGGAATCATACACATGAAATGAAATCCATACTTACCTCTTATCACTAAAAAGCTTTCTAATCAAGCTCAACTCTTACTCAAATCCAAAAGATCCTTAAGTCATTGAGTTCTCTTCTCCTAAATAAAAATCCCCAAAGTTCCAAAATTTAGGGTTTTATCAAAACAATCATATAAAATAATCCTCCATAAATTCTTAGCTCCTTAAAGTCTCTATAAACAAATTCTGGCATTAATTTAACCATTAATAGAGGATGAATAATAGTTATAGAGAAAAATCTACTATTCATAGTACTATTCATCCAAAAATCATAATCTTCATACTACTAAATCTAACCATAATTATTAGCCATTAATGCTCACAAAAGATCACTCACAACTTAAAAATAACTATTCTAGCTAATAAAAAGTTTAATTCAAGCTAGAGAGAAGATTTGAAAAAATTATCCTATTTTCTTCAGGATCATTTAACTGGTAATCCCTGAAGTATTGACTAATGCACATTGTTGTCCTTAAACTTTAAAACGTAACACAAAAATCTTTCAACTTTTAACTTAGTTTTACTGGCAGTCCTTATCCGCCAAAAATTAAAGTTATTTCTATTTTAACCCCCAAAATCCTATTTTTCTTTCAAAAAAAATGAAAAAACCCCCTCTTTTAGGCTCTGATACCATTCAAGCGAGTCTGCCCTCCCTCTAATTACTCTGTTAAGAGGCGAAATTACAGAGAGCTATTCCTAAAGATCTTTAAAGGATTTATCTTTTATTTCTGATTTCTTTAAGCTTTTTATACTCGTTGTGATAACGAGAGCTAGTAACAAGTCCTAAAGGGCCTTTGTTTTCAAGGAAAAATTCCTCAAATTCACTATTTCTAAGAGTCAACTCTTCTAAATTTTTGAACAATTTATCTATGAAATTATTTAGAGAGTCTAAACGATCTATAATAGAATTTAATAACCCTATTACTGGATCCTTACTTACACAGTGATCTAGGTGATGACAATCAGTATAAGAATAACCCGAAAAATTATTGGTCATCCAATAAATATGTAAAAGCACCAAGCCTTTCTAAATAATGGAAATTATTAAACTCAAGTTCTTGGTCTATTAAATTTTTAAGTTCAAAATCTCTTTTATTAGGCTTTTCAAGTCTTTCAATCCTTTCTATAACAACAGGTAATTCTCTTATTCTTTGTTCATATAAAGCAAAGAAAGGATCAAAGAATCTTGCAGTGTAAGACTAGCACTCAATTCTTCCCTCCTAGCTTGAGTTAAAGCTAGACCTCTAAGCCAATTGTTATTAGCAGATCGGGTAGAAGACATAAACGTTTAATTATAAAATTAAAACATTTATAAAATACATACCTTTGTAGACTGGGTCCACTAAGTTTCCGCAATAGCTTTAGCCTTCCTTCCAAGCTCGTAACCAGCAATATCTACAGAGAGATATGAATGATATGACTTACTGCCCTTTCTTGGTTAGGTCTTACTGCAACACTCTTGGATATTAGACCGTTTTGAAGGATGAAAAGTATATAGAAGAAAAATAATCACACAGATAAAGACTTGACAAAGATTGTTCTTTTAAAGAAACTATGTATTTTATTTCACTTCCCTTCTTCAATAAGCTGAAGAGGTATATATAGACTTTTTACAAACGAAACTGGTGTCTGTATTACTGTTTACCAGCTCAAAAGAGCAATAGTACAATAATTAAGATGGGTAGCTGGAATAGTATGTCAGCTTTTTTCAAAATAAAATGGACAGCTGGTGCCTCTAGTACTGTTTTTCAGCTGTATTCATTACAATAATTAAATAAAGACAAAGACTACTTTAATTTTAAAGCTAAGAAGTTAGTCCTTATCTAGGGATACTTTTTTTCATCAAGACCACAAATTTTAAAGCTATTCTGGCAGACAGTGCTTTAATATTTGCAACAACTTCTGAAAAGCAATTCCTCAATTATCACGTTGAGGCTGATGTCATGGATGGCGTTTTTTGTCACTCCATCGGTGAGTTGTTGACTGGGGCATCCATGCCTTCTCTTAGTTCTGCATAACCCATAGCCATTTCTTTTGCAAAACGTTGCTCTCTGAACTGAGAAACCTTCTTCCAAACCTTCATGGTTTCAGGTTGAAAATCCAGATTTGGATCTAAATCCACTAGTCTTAGAAATAATTTTTGTGCTTCTTCTCGTCCTTTGATCATGGACAATACTCTTGTAATGGGAGTATATTGGGACCAGATTGTAACAAATATTTTACCATCTCCGAGAAGGACATAATTACTTGCATAGATTATCTTCTCTAGGCTAGTTTTGAAATTTTCAATTCTCACAGGTTGGGTAATAATCTTGTTTTCTTTATACATTGTAAAATAAAAATTTAAGTTCTGATTATTAACCTTCTGTGGCTCAACAAATTCTTTAGCCATAACAGGACGAAGATCCCAAATTTGATAAGGATAACGAACAGTTTTGTCCTCACCACAATCCATAATTGTGCTAATAACATAACTGGTAATTATTCTTGAATCTGAACTCAAGAACTCTAAGGATTCCTGCATAATATTTGGAAGTGATTTACACAGATCTTTATCGTTTCTATTGATCTCGATAATTTCTGTCAGTCCTGCATCTGTGTAGCGGAGACTATCTTTCGCCATTTCTGAGGGAATTTTCAGATTTAGGCCTCCATATCCTTGCCAATGGATGTATGGGTGTAACATAGAGCATTCTTTGAGAGAATGGTCTATCGAGTCCACTTTCTTAATTTTTCTAGTATAGGCCACTTCTAGCAGAATGTATGAACTCATTTCATCAAGAAGTCTATCCCTTTCCATTACTAGCTAAAGGAAATCTTCTTCATCTTTTTTACGGATTTCAAGTTGTTTTTCTAAATAAGAAATATATGAAACAACTTCATCTGCAAAGTGTTGTAATTGCTTGAATTTCCTTTTGGCTAATCCTCCAAGCAATCCAGAACACAACATAGATCCGTCTTTTGAAAGACCATAATCATACTTAATGAAGTACCAGGCATTTTCATCCTTGCAGGTGTTAGAAACCTCAGGGTTATCCACCCTCATGATCTTCATGAACTCTTCATGAATGTCATCAGATTCATTTTCAGATTCTTTCATTGTGACTTCCTTAGGAGATTGTTGGACTTCCTATTTTTTGAATTCAGTAAAAACAATATCCCAATTTAAATCATTACAATTAGGATTCTCATCCTCAAAGCTTTTTTCAGCTTTATCCTCTTTACGAGTTTGGTTTGGAATCTGTGAAGATTCACTTGCCTTTCTACTAGCCTTGTGTTTGTGATCTGACAGATCACCAGAGTTTTTACAACTCTCCTCCTGTAAAGGAGTTTGATTTGGAACTT
>CANXYC010910328.1:0-103987 GCA_948193065.1 Aleurites moluccanus | reverse complement strand
TAATTAAAATTAGAATATTTAAAAATACATGTGAATAATTTTATGTGTAAAATATTCATACTCAATTTTATTTATTGATTTATTGTATATTTTAATTTAAAATAAATAATATTATTTTAATTTAATTAAATAATTAATTTTTAAAATTAATTTATTTTCATATTTTTTATATATTTGTTTAAATGAAATTATTTTTTTCATATTTAACAAAATAAAATAATTTTATTTTAATATATAAAAATATTTTTTAATCAAATATATAAAAAATAAGAAAATAAATTATTTTTAAAAATTAATTATTTAATTAAATTAAATTAAAATTATTTATTTTAATTTTAAATTAAAATATATAAAAAAAAAATAAATAAAAATGTAATGTATAAATATTATACATAAAATTATTTATATATATTTTTTAATATTCTAACTTTAATTAAATAAAAAAGTAAGAAAATATAATTAAATATATAAAAATAATTTTCAAATATATAAAATTAGATAATAGATTAAATAATTAAAAATTAATTTTATTTATTTTAATTTTAGAAAAGTATAGTTAAATAAAAATTAATTATTTCAATTCAACAAAAAGTAATTTTAAATTAAAAATAATATATTTTTTTTAATTTTAAATAAATAAAATAATTAATTTTTATTTAATTATTAATTTATTTTATTTTTTTATATTTTTAATTTTAAAAAATATTTTTTTGTAAATAAATAAAATTTTAGAGACTAAATTATAATTTGCCAAATATTTTTTTAATTTTTGTGAGGCCCAGTGAGAAAAGTGAGAAAAGTTAATGGTTAAAGGGTCGGGATCATAGATTTTAATAATTTTAGGGTTAAAATTATATCCCAAAAAATATTAAATATTAATGTGTTTCTAGGTCTAAACGACATGGTCAAAATTGTATCTAAAAAAAAATTATAAATGAATATATATATATACTTACATATTATCTCTGAATGTGCAGCACAATACTCTGGAGAGTGTGCACTTGGCAGCTATGCATGCTCTGCTCTCACTTTATCTTCTCTGCAACTCCAACTCCCACTCTTGACTTCCTATCTCCCACTTTCAATAAATTTTAAATTTTCCTTCATTTTCCCTCATTTTCTTTCTGTTTTTTTTTTCACACCCTTCACTGATTACATTCATGTTTTTCCTAATTGCACTTCCCGCTTGATTCATTCTCAATTTTTTTTACCTTTCTTTTGGTTTCATTAGCTTCTAAATCTGGTAAAACCAATCTAGACTCTCCAAAATCTAACGTCTCTAAACTCACATTTTTGTAGCCATTGCCATAAGAAGACGTGAAAGAAAAGAGAAGAGAAGAGAAGAGAAGAAATTAAAGGGATAGAGAATTGGAGAAAAATGAAAGCCATCCAGAGAGATTCAGAGAAAATTATTTGGGATCAGATGAGGAGCCCATCTGGGAATCCCATTTCTGGAACTGGGTCGCAAACACGAATTCTCCCCAAGCTTATGGTATGGCTAATTCTATTCGTTTCACTTACCTATGTTGTTTACACTCTCAAATTAGTAGCCAGTTCACGCTCCTGTAATCACGAGCCTTTCTCTACCCAGCATCATCTCTCTTTATTCTCTAATGATTCTCAATCCTTGATTCAAAATCACACTGGTTTAACCATTCACCGGCGAGGCAATCAAGAAACAGATCGACCGACGGAGATACACGACATAGTTTTTGGAATCGCTGCTTCGGCTAAGCTCTGGGAACAGAGACAGAAGTATATCAAGATTTGGTTTAAGGCTAAAGAAATGCGAGGCATTGTTTGGTTAGATGATGCTGTGAAGACTCGACAAGGGGACGGGTTGCCGCCGGTTAAAATTTCCTCCGATACTTCCCGTTTCGCTTATAAGAATCGTCAGGGACATCGGTCGGCGATCCGGATCTCGAGGATCGTGTCGGAAACTGTGCGTCTGGGTCTCGATTATGTGCGGTGGTTCGTGATGGGGGACGACGACACTGTTTTTATAACGGAGAATCTGGTTAGAGTTCTTAGAAAATACGACCATAACCAGTTTTATTATATCGGAAGTTTATCGGAATCCCATTTACAAAACATCTATTTCTCTTATGGAATGGCCTATGGTGGTGGTGGGTTTGCCATAAGTTATCCATTAGCAAAAGCGCTTGATAAAATGCAAGATAGGTGTATACAGAGATATCCTGGGCTTTATGGATCCGATGATAGAATGCAAGCTTGTATGGCCGAACTCGGTGTCCCACTCACTAAAGAAACCGGATTTCACCAGGTTCGTGTTTTGATTTTCCCTGAAATTTTGTGGGTAATGCTTATTTTTCTATTTGAGTGTTTTGTTTGGATTTTTCTTGCTATCTCTATCATCTTGGTTGTTGCCAGCCATGAAAAAGCCTAGCCATGAAAAAGCCTAGCCTGGATATACTTCTTTTATAATTTTAGTCAAATCACCGATATTTTGGCTGATATATTGTTTGTTCTGTTTTGTATTAGTTTTAATCTGCATTAAATTACTCCAATTAGGTGTCAAGTGGTAATCAATGGAATCTGTTGCTCAGTTAATGAATTGGATTATGGTTGATATTTTCCCAACATAGGGGAATTTCGATTTTGCGCAAATTTCTGGCGACATTGTAGACGGTAAAATTGGTCTATAAACTCACTATCTGAATTATGAGGGTAGGCGGTAGGTAACTAGGGTTTAGTCCAACACCACCGGTGGGGGATGAGCTCTATGTTTGTCCGCATATAGGTTTTCTTAGTTGTCGGATTGTGACCCACACGTAGCTATGCCTTGAACCGGTCACCTGGTTCTGTCCACACCTTGCGCACACGAGCATCTTAAGCGCGTGTACATCCCGCTCCCCATGGAGCATTAGGATACATTTCGATTCACATAGGATCCATTTCTGAATATATGAGAATAATATGTGCTTGAATGTAACATACCTGTTGCACTGTTAGGTCACCTTCTTGTAATTAGCAGAGATATTGCACAAGGTCATCATTAGTTGCCAAAACCATCTTAATTAATTTATGCTTTGCAATTGTATCTTAGTTTGACTCCTACATTATATCAAGAAAGGATTTTTGTTTCAAATTTTTTTGGTTAGACTTTATGGGTCTTAACCATACAATGGGTTAGCCTGTCCCCAGCTTTCTTTATGTTACGCCATCTAATAATTGTACTAAATATTTAATGGTTTTTGTAGAGAGATCAATCAGGCTACATATGCATGATTGACAATGTTCTTGTATACCCAATTTACAAAAGATTAGGCTTTGGGGAGAGTTAGTCATGGAGAATTAAGTCATTTACAAACTCATTAGAAACCAATAAATACAGACCTATAGTCTATTAAGCACAACTGATTATACTTGGGCTGTCAGTGGGTCTTAGCCGCTTCAATTTACCATTTGTTAGGTATTTTTTCCTTTGTTCAATAACAAATGGAAAAATTTGAAGTTATTAATGTTGAGAAAAATGATAAAATAAATAAAGAATTTATAAGTGAGTGGGTGTTGGACTTAGCATAAGCCAATTTGTTTTGTGCAAGTGAGTTTCAATACTTGTCCATTTATAAGTCCACTTATGTATGGGCCCATATGCTTTAATATGGTATCAGAGCTTAATGTCCAAACAGATTAGATCCTGAGATTCATGTTCGAGCCCCGTTGTTGTTGTTGGACTAATGATGATGCCAGTCCGGACTAAAGCCGAAGAAGAGATACCAGCCTTTCCATTTGTGTGCAAATGTCAACAGGCTTATTGATGTTACGACATGGGCCAAAACCCGGTTGCACTTGAGGGGGTGTGTTGGGAATAATGATAAAATAAATAAATAATTTATCAGTGAATGGGTGTTGAACTTAGTACAAGTCAATTGGTTTGTGCAAATAGGTTTCAAAATTTGTCCATTTATAAATCCATTTATATATGGGTCCATGGATTTTAATATGATAAAACGGTATAGTGAATTAAAAGCTCAAATTTTGTGGAGCTGATGCATCTTGTTCATTGGCCTACTTTGGGTTTCAATGCCGATGATTAATGAAGCTAAAAATTTTAATTTTTCTGACCTATTTGTTATTTTTGCAATCAGTATGATGTTTATGGGAACCTGTTTGGACTCCTTGCGGCACACCCCGTTACACCTTTGGTCTCACTGCATCACCTTGACGTAGTTGAGCCTATTTTTCCTAATTTGACTCGGGTTCAAGCACTTGAGCAGCTAATGATGCCTGCGAAGCTGGACTCTGCAGGGCTAATGCAGCAATCTATATGCTATGATAAATCTAAGAGATGGACCATTTCTGTTTCTTGGGGTTTTGCAGTTCAAATTTTCCGAGGAGTCTTTTCACCCCGTGAAATAGAAATGCCTTCAAGAACATTTTTGAACTGGTATAGAAGAGCCGATTACACTGCTTATGCATTCAACACTCGTCCAGTTAGCCGAAACCCTTGCCAAAAACCCTTTGTATTTTACATGTCGAAAGCAAGATTCAATACTACATTGAATTTAACAGTGAGTGAGTATGCCAGGCATCGTGTCCCTCACCCTGCATGCAGGTGGAAGATGGCTGATCCAACTGAACTCGACATGGTTGTGGTTAATAAGAAGCCTGACCCTCAACTATGGGATAGGGTGAGTGATTCTTGAACTACTAATTCTTTTTTCTTGTAGTAATTTGCAATTGTGGTTAGCAATAATATGCTTTGTTTCTGCATCTGTGTTGGCCAGTCTCCAAGAAGAAATTGTTGCAGGGTGTTGAACTCGAAGAAGAAAAAAAGCATTACAATTGATGTGGGTGTATGTCGGGAAGGTGAGGTTAGTGAAATATAGTCAAAATTGAAACAGTTCTAGTAGGGGAGCTGCTGCTTCTCTTCTTCTCAATCTCAAATTCTTGGTTCTTTAATTTATTTGATTATTTCTCACGTTGCCAATTTTTGAAGTGTATTAATTCCAGAGTAGACTGACAATTAAAATGAAAATCATTAGAAAAGTAATTAGAGTAAAAAGCCGTAGTTTATAAATTCTAAACATGTTCTAGACATAGTTACATTCTTGTCTCTGTGATTCTTAATGAGATTTATGTAGTGAATCTATGGCCTGAACAGGAGGCCATGTGCTATGATTTCAGTATGTGGAATTAAAAATTTAAATTCGAAAAGACCTTAAGACTCTTGAGAGAGCGAGTGAATGCTTATTTATTTTAATGTTTGATGTTTGCTTCCAAATGGGACCTTTTAAATAAATAATTTTTTGTGGGTATCATCTAATTATATAAATTAAAATGAATAAGAAAATAAGTTGTTAGATTGTGTTTGACATTTTTGTAATGGGCAATTTGGAATCAATTGCCCATTAAAAAATGTGAAGCACAATCCAACAACCTACTTATTTTCTTATTATATGTTATTCCTATAATAAATATATAA
Source organism: Aleurites moluccanus (assembly GCA_948193065.1). NCBI lineage: Eukaryota > Viridiplantae > Streptophyta > Magnoliopsida > Malpighiales > Euphorbiaceae > Aleurites > Aleurites moluccanus. Next base: position 98,538 of record CANXYC010910328.1, on the reverse strand, counting down.
TTATTTAGAAAAAAGTATTTATTATTTTAATTATTTTTTTTCATATTTTATATATTTTTAATTAATTTTTATATTTTTTAATATATTTTGAATGAGAATATTATTGTTAAATCTCAATAAAATGTAGTTTAAAATTTATAAATAAGATTAAAATTTTTATAAATTAGAATTTATAAATTTTCTATAGTATATAACTAATGCATTTAGTTTATATTTTTATTTCATGAACTATGATTCTCTGCTTTGGTTCCTACACATGAAGCAAAAATCACAAACAATCCGTCATAGCTAAACTTTTAGATTGAGTTTTTTTTTTTTTTAATATCAATTTATTATATTTGATAAATAATGCAATATATATATATATATATATATATATATGTTATGAGAAATATATCATAGCAATATTTTTCTCATATAATTGGAAGTTAAAAGAGTCTACTTTTTATAATATTTTCACTTTAATAATAATGATTAATGACGAAAAAAGATGGCTTTTAAAATACTTATCAAAGGTTTATTTTGATAATTAAACTTTCTAATTTCGTTACAAATTTGCAAAGACTTGCAATAATGTTATTAGTACCTATCAAGTAGTTTTTTTTTTTTATTTATTATTAATTAAGTTTTTAGTTTAAAAAAGTTATTTTTTTCTAATTAATGATTATGATATAAATAAAATGTTTTATATATATAATAGAAAAAGTGTCGGTGCAAAAGACAAGAAAATTGGTAAGAAATCAATGATGCTAAACATTGTTGTCTAAAGTAGTAATGTGACACATGAAAGTCATCTCTGCAATTACCTTATTTTTTCAAATGGCAATTTACCGGTGAGTTATAAGAATAATCATTATAATAAGATTATATAACTTTAATTTATTATTTTTTTAGTCATATAAACTTTATTTTAATAAAATATTACTAATAGAATATATATATTTTTTTATATATTAAAAATTGTTTTTTCGCATTTAATTGCAGTTTAATCTTATGTCATTTTTTATTTTATATATTTTATATTGTTTATTTTTTTAAAATATTTTGACTGTTATTATTTTATTATAAATAATTATTAATTATAAAAAAATATAAAATAAGAGAATAGACGTACAAAACGACACAAAATCTAGACTGATTTAATTGTGCATTCAAAAACTTGTCACCTACTATAAGAATTGAGCTGTAATAAATAAGAATAACACTTTTTTATTAATCAAATTGATTTATAAATAAAATTATTAATAATTTTATAATTAGCTTTTTTTTTTTTATATATATAAAGTACTTAATTATACTTGCATCGACATTAAATCTACTTATTTATTTTTAAATCATATATAAATTTAGAAAATATTAAAATTTTCAATGTTTCAATCTAGTTAAATCGTTATTTTATTCATAAATTGAAATTTGTAATTGGATTTATAAATAAATTTAATTGAATATATATTTTAAAAAATAATAAAAATTTAATTTATTTGATTAATAAATTTAATTTATATAAATTAAAATCAGAATTAGTATGTACAAGTATATGTAGTCTACATTAGTTATCTAATGGTTGGTTGTGCCAAAGTGTTCGTGATTAAGAATGTCATTCTCGGCATAGCTCCCTCCATCATCTGCCGTGAAGTCAGTGTTACGAGATTTGGTAGCTGAAAACTGATAGTTGATGTCTATTGTATAATAATTAATTATTATAAATATTTAATAAAATTATTATTAATATATTTAATAATTATTAAAAATAAATATAAATATTTAATTTTTTATTTAAATATTATTTTTTATATGTTAATTTAGTTTTTTTATTTAAATAAGTAGAAATTTTTTTGAAAAAATTTCAATTTAAAATTTTTTAAAAAAATTTCAAATAAAAATTATTTCACTATTTAATATCTAACCATTATCATAAAAAAAATAATCAAACTATTTAATGCAATTTTTAAAAATCAAAATATCAAAAACTTTTACCAATAAAATACTAGACATCATAGGGTCCACTAGTAGAGACGGACAAACTCTTAATTAATTATTGAACTCAAAGCCCAATACAAACAGAAGACTCAGTCCATTACTTGAGGATCTAACCCATGTTAAGTTTTGGTCATATCATAAACTTAGGCCCAGTGTGCGAACCCAAGTATTTAGGGCTCCTTTTGATCATCGGTTTTGCTACTTTTCAAAATCATTCATTCATAACCTAAACCCTAGCAAATAGCATTTACTAGTTATTGATTATAAGTTTTTTTCTTTCTCGGATTAAAGGAAGGATTTGAACCTTAATTAATTTAATTGATTATAAGTTTAATTTCGTCTTAATTAATATTTTAATTATGCGAGTTCGTATAGCTTTTTTGTAAAAGAATATTAGTGTTCCTTATATGAGAATAAATCAATTTAATGACCAATAAAAACAAATCGAAGGGAAAATTAAATATATATTTAATTAATCATATAATAATAATAATTTTAATGAAGTATGAAAAAGGCATTATATTCTACAAACAGATACTATATTCAGAAGAAATTCTATTACTTGTGTAAAAAGAAAATCTGTCCTTTTATGCAAATGTGAATGAATGAAAGGAAAAGCATAGAAATTCGGTATATTATATACTATATGCTTCTTCTTCAATATTCTTCTTTTATATCTACACTTTCTGGTTAAATCTTTTGCGTATATATATATATATATATATGCATACAAGTTACTTATCAAGCTATTGCATGTAAATGGAAATAATTCCCAATGAATACATAAAATTTAATACAAGCTTATTAATTTCTTAATCTAATTATATATAGTAATATTCTTAATTATTTAGGGTTCTAGCAAGCATACAAGATACTAAAGAACATTCTTAATTAATGGGTTTCAAAAATTTGTGCATCCACTAGGGATCAAGAAAGCTACTTGTGCTAAATACACTCACACAAATTTTATTCCAATGGGAAATTTAGAAGGGAAGTTTTTTATATCAGCCAAATATATATATATATATAATCTTAGAGAAACTTAGTGGTAGAAAATACCATCTAAAAAGGCAGTTATTAAAGGCACCTTCCCATCAAGAAAAGAAGTAGCATAAACCATGCCAATGTTGACAAATCATAAAGGAGGCAATTGAAATGAAATATCATCTTCAAAGAAGATAAATTAACAGGGACCACAACTCCTTAAGATGATGAATATGATATTTTGTTATTTGTTTTGTAGAAGGCATTGTCTTAATCTCCAATACTATTATTTAAATAAATAAATAAATATCTAGATAAGAAATTAAAACTTCAATTAAAACAAGAGCCATGAACACTTCAATCACTCTGCTATTGCTACTACACTGGGTATATATACTAATTTAATGAGATAAATACACATTAAACGAAAAAATATATTAGTATATTTTTACTGGAAAAAAAATCATAAAGAATATCAAGAAATATATTATTTAATTAATAAAATATAATAACCTACTAATAAGATGAAACTATTTTAAAAGTGGACATCATGATTTAAATATCACACATAAAATTAATGCTAAAAAAAAAGAGAATATATATATAATTTTTTGAAAAAATATTTTCTACCTTTAAGAGGAAAGAAATATCTGTATAATCTTTTTGCATCATCAATCACTCCAATTCCAAATTAACCTAACAGAAATAAAAGATAATGTTTTTTCCAATAAACCCAAAAAAAAAAAGATGCAAAAACCATTCTAGCTATGAAACTAAGGTCCATAGTAAAATTTTTTCTAATCAATAATTAACTATACTTTATGTATATAATATGTATGGAGTATTTAATTAAATTATCTATTGCCTAAACTATATATATAAATATATTTAATTATGAAGCTTTCTTCAATTCATCCAGCCAAGTCATGCAACAATTGAGCTCCCATCAAATTCCTGTAAGGCAAATTTTGTCCTTCTCCATCTAGAAGTGAGTATTGAACTGGTTGGCAATCATCAATGTGATCTCTTGGGTAAAATAGAGAGCTTTGAGAAGCAGGAGAGAATGCTAAACTCACACCACTCCCTCCATGTTGTTGCAACCCTAATGTCAATGACACACCACCACCACCATTACCACCATTGAAATTTTGGTTATGATCATTTCCATAAGAGACCCCACCACCTGTTTGATGATTGTAAGACGAAAAGTCCAGTTCTACTGCACCAAAGACTCCGAAATTCTGTTGCTGTTGTTGGGTATGCAATTGATGGTGGGTTTGGAAATTTTTTATGGCTTTTGAAGATTGATTACTTTTATCTGGGTTAGAGATAATGGAAGAGGGACATTCGGAGTCGATACGAATGAGTTGATCTGGTCTTGGTTTTTGATCGGTTGAGCAAAAATTTTGATTATTATTATTATTAATATTGTCTTCCTCAATATCAGTAATCCCATCAGAAGAGCCCATGGTATTGTTGTTGTCTTGCTCCTTTGTTTCTTCTAAGTACATTTCTTCTACCATAGGTTTCCAAAGCCTCACTCTTGCATTGATAAACCAATTGGATACCTATAGAAATGTCACAAGTAAAGAACAAAAACTATATTTAATATAATATATAATAAAATATAATATGGTTTATATTAAAATTATGGATCCTAAGAAGATATGCTACATCGATAATATAAATTAATTCAAGTAGAATTAAAATAGTTGGTATAGAGTGATGCCTGGCTTCTTGAGAGACCAGTTTGGCGAGCTAAGATATGTTTATCAACATCACTTGGGTACCTGCAAAATATGGTTTAATTACCATGACATACAATATACAATTAGTATACTATACAACTATCAAGAAATGGACCCTATGAAATAGAATCAAATCAAGAAGAGAAATATATATGGAAAGGGAACTAAATAATTGGGAAAAGAAATATATATGACAAACATGAAAAATAGAATCTAAAAGGAAGTGGGTAGAAACTAACAAGAGTTTGCAATTTTTTTTTTCCCAAGCAAAAATGATTTTGAATACAACAGCTAGCTAGCAATATATTTTCATTGTAATTTACTCTTTTGTTGTTTAATTCGGAGAGAACATTGATTCTCTTACCAAATCAACTTTGTAGTTTAGTTATATATAGTCTTTGAGAGAAAGAAAGAGAACTAACTAGAGTCGTCTTTACAACTGTGAAATTATAAGTTTGAACTCCAGTACGGATCTAATTATCTGGAAACCGAGAGAGAGAGTGAAAGAGATATTTACGGCTGGAGAAAATGCTCGAATAGCCAAGCACGAAGAACAGAAACAGATCTTTCAGGTAGGCCTCTTTGAGGTCTCCATGGATGGGTTTCCATCATGTTCATTTGTTGAATAGCCCTTTGTTGTCTAAGAGTTTGATCAAGGATCCTTAACCTTGGAGTTTCTCCTTTAGTAGTACCAGGTGCAACAGGATCTTTCTCTCCCATTGCTTTCCTGGTGGCATGAATTTGAGCCACAATCCCATCTCTTAAACACCTGAAATGCCTGGACATAGCCTTGGATGCTAAAGCTGAATACACAGTCGCCGCTCCAGCACCAGCCACAGCTTCAAAGGATGATACTACAGCCTTCATTTGATCGCAATAGTGCTTGTATCGTCTTTCTACCTGACATAGAGTAATATCTTAAGGTGAAATTTTTTTTTTAAAATAAAGAAGTAAATGAAAAGCCAGAATTGTCACTTTGTGGGCATTAATGGAGAGGACCCAAGTCGCTAAATTAGTTCAAGAACCTAACTAATCAACTACCAAGTAAAAAAAAAGTTTCAATCTTTCTTTTCACTAAATAAGATCAAGAGACAAGTTGTTTTCCAATCCCCTTTTTTTCTCTGGTTGCAACGATAGAAAAAAGAAAGGAACTTTATGGAATAAAATAACAAAACAAATTGAAATTATATACCTCTTCTAGCATTGAAAGTAGCTTTGTTTTTCTCTTCTGCAATTCCACGAATTCAAGAGAGTAAAGAGATTGTTTTCTTAAAGAAATAGTACTAGTAGTATTTCCATTTTCATCATCCCACTGTTTGGTTTTTTGAGACTTTTGTCTTTGTAATTGATCAGTTTGCTTTGTCCCAAGACTACAGAATTCATTCAAAAGTTGCTGTGCAGGATCCAAATATTTTGAGTTCCTAAGCTGAAACTGACCTTGATGATGCAAATTGGAAGGTCTCAAGTAACCATCTTGAATCATCTGTTGTTCTTGTTGTTGTTGAATATTAAGAGCAGATTTTCCAAAGAATCCATGATCTCTAGAAGAACTTGAATTCATAAACCTCATTTCTTGATCTTCTTGAGGATGATTATTGTGATTCCTGAGTTCAAAAGATTGTAATCCAATACTAGAAGGATTGGTTGAAGAAAGAGAGAGTGAAAGACCTTGACTTGGCCTCTCATTTCCTTCACAAGGGAAAACACATCTCAAAGAAGATTCATCATCAACTTGCCATGGCGCTGATGATGAGTCAGCTCCAACTATTAGATTCTCATTTGAGTTAAATTCATGTTGATAAAAATCACTTGTGGATTCATTAATAGTCTTGGACGAAGAAGGACCACCATTACCACCACCACCACCACTACCACCAGCAACAACAGAAGCAGAGTTATTGCTATTTGGTTTGTTGCAGAAACTTTTCCACAAAACAGAAGTAGAGTTAGTGTCAGTTTGTTGGCGTTGTAGATTTCTTGAAAACCCTATCATCTCCGTGCTTGTAGTCAAGTTGAAAATCTCAGGATTGGATTCAAATCCCTGGATCTGATTATTCCCAAGATGGGTTTGAACTGTTGGGTTTCTAGATGATACATCTGGGTAACAATACACTGATGATGCCATGTTTCTTGATTTATCTTCACACGGTTCTCTAGCCATAAAAATTAATTAAAGATGATTTTGAATCTGCAACTATATAAAACCATAAAAGATCCACTCATTAACTTAAAACAGAATTATATAAACATCAAGAAAATCAAGAAAAGACTAAAACATGAGACAGAAGAAGAAGATGAGGCTTTACCAGTTAAAGAAAGAAAGAGTGGACTTATGTGGTCTTAATAAGCCATGAACTGAAACCAAACCAAGAAAGAAAAGAAAGAAAAATATCAAACTATATCTTCTCAGAAATAGAAGAACAAGAACATGATCAGATACTTGTTATGTGATGATGACACACTCTATCCATGATCATCGTTTGATATATTTGCTTCTTCTTCTTCTTCTTCTTTCCCTTCTTATCTTTCTATTTCTCACTCTCTCTTTCTTTCTAGCCCAAGTGGGTCAATGCAGCAAGTTATATAAACATCCAAAATAGACTTCTAGTAAGAGACCATGTAACCACCCCTCAATCATTCCACACCCACTAATTAAAAATTCATTATATTATATATACATACATATAATCAAGAAATTAAAAAAAAAAAAACCTCCAAAACACAAATTATTTACCAAATGATGATTAAAATAATTTTCTATTTTTCTTTAAAAAAAAAAAGCAGCAGAACTCCCCGGCTTCACGAAGTACTGATGGCACAGAACCAGCAGAAAGTAATGATCGTCCTTGCGTGCTACACAAACTACAAGCCGCCAACCGACGAGTGTTGACTCAATCAAAATTTAAATTCATTTAAATAGAAGTATTTAATTTGATTTTTAAAAATGTAAAAATTATTATTAAAGTACTATTCTCAGTAAAAAACTCAACCAAAATACAATCTCAATTAATCAAGATAATCCAAATACTGATCGAAAGTACTGAAAAAAAAAAAAAAAAACTACAAGCTGTCAAATGACCTAATCTTCCTATCTATTACCTTTATTATTATTTTTTACTTCTCCTTAATTAGTTTTAATCGATCGAAATCTCATTATCATATTTTATATATTTTTATGTTTCATAATAAATATTTTATTTTTATTTTTAATATATTTTATTTTTTTAGCTTATAATAAAATCTTTTATAACAAAATACAGTATTTAAAAAAATTGAAAAAAAAAGAGAGTATCTTTTCATGGTTCACACGAATCCCTGAAAATCATTCCCAAGTAAGAGTTGTGTCCAGGCTTTTTCAGAAGGGTTGTAGTGAAGAGTTATTTGATTGGAGGTTTTGGTCTGCTCTCACTGTTTTGTGTGGTGGGCCTAATCTAATTTTTTGCAATAAACTACTATTACTTTTTTATTTTAAAACAATTATATACAAACACGTGATAATTTAATTTTTAATTAAATATTATCTTCTAATAAAAAAATAAAAAAAAAATTATTACGTATTCTGTCAATTCATATAAAAATAAATTCACTATAAATTTTTTATTTTAATGTCATGTAAACTCATTTTTATATAAAAAATATAAATATATTATCATTTTATTTAATAATTTTTAAAAATAAATATATATAAATTCATTATGAACAAAAAAAAAATAAATACAAATCACATTTACTAGTACGCTGATTCAAAATCTGAAATTTCTTAATTTCATAACCTCAAACTTAATCATTTGAATTAGATTTTAACTTTCTTTTTTTTTTTCTCCTATTTTTTATCCTTACAGTTTTTCACATAATGTCTATATAAAAAATAAAAAATAATGTATTTATTAATTAATTAAGATAGAGAGAGAAAATAAATAAATAAAAATAGATGCCTTTGGGTGGGGGTGGTGTGAAGTGCAAAAATTTAAAAAAAAAAAAAAAAAAGGGTTCCCAAAAGAAGGAACTGTGAGAAGAAAAGAGATGAGGTGGTCCAATAGTTTCTCCATCTAATTCTAAATTCTAATTAATTGCTCTCCCACCCATTGCATGGCCTAGGGACCACTTTCTTTTTTCTTTTTTTTTGTTTTATTTTCCTTAATTTTTTATTTATTTATCAAATTCAATATATATGCCTTTTCCCACGCGCACTCTTTGCTTTATTTGCTTATATTATTATCCAAATTCCATGTAATTAATTACAAAAATATATATTACGATTACACTAAAATTATTTTTAAAACTAAAGACTTAAATGTGAGACTTAATGGAAATTAAATTTATTATAAAAAATATTACATAATATTTTATTTTTATAATTTTATATTTTTCTATTTAAATTTTTAATATGTCCATTTTAATAATTAAGTCAATAATATTAGAATTTTAATTGATAAAAATATAAAATTTTGTAAATTTCACACAGAAATATGAAATTTTGATGTAAAATTTATATAAATTTTGAACTTTTCAATCTTTTAAATTAATTTTTAGAGTGTGATTCTATTAAGTTTCATAATAATTGGTATTACATAATTATTTTGCAAATCAGATAAAAAATTATACATAGTCTCGAAAAAAAATAATTCAAGTTCAGGTCAATATCGATAGCAATCGATAATAAAAAAATATTAAAATTTTATTTGACCAAAATATAAAACTTGATAAAATTCACATAAAAAATATAACATTTATATAAATTTTTAACTCTCCAATATCTTGAAATAATTTTTAAGGTATAATTCTCTCAAATTTCAAAATATATCATAACAAATTTTAAAAAATAAATATAGAAAAAAAAGAATCTTTTATTTTAATTATGAAATTTATTTATATCAATAAAACGTGTTTTATAATAATCAATATTATTCTTTGGGTCGTTATTGTCTTTTACATTATTGCTAATAAAACCTCATATTATAATTTTTGATATATATAGAAGGTGTAATGCAATCGCCAAAAGAAGAGAGTGGGGGAGAAAGAAACAGTAGATAGCTTTAATTTTTGTCCGTTAAAAGCAGGTGGTCCTGTAGAAGAAGCTTTCTCCGCCGCTTGCCAAATTTCACTCGCCCTTATTTGCTTGCCTCACCAATGCTGTGCTTTTTTTGTTTTTTATTTATCCTACGCACCCCCTGCACATCTTATACATCCTCATCCCAGTTTCTTCGAGTGAGTCAGGGAACGAGTCATAGCACCCCTCTCTCTCTCTCTCTCTCTCTCTCTCTCTCTCTGATCTGTTCCCTTACGTAACTTTCATTAGATTTTATATGTTAATGGCTCTCTTTTACCTAACCCTTTGAAAAGCCAATTGTACGGTTTCTTTCTAAACAATTTTAAAACAAATTCTAATTTAATTATACTTAAATATGAATAGAAACATATCAACTCTTAGAATTAATCATCATTAAATTAAAAATTTATTAATTTCTATTATTAGATATTGATTCAAATAATAAGAATTTTTTTTTCTTTAAATAAGATATAAGATTTTGAGTAATTTATAAATAAAAAAAAAATAAAAATTTAAAAATTTTATTCTATTATATGATTCAATCTACTTGAATCTAATATCAGATAATTTTAAAAAAATTATCAATTTCCTGATTAATTTAATTATAAACTAATATTTCACAAATATAATGAGACACCTTCACATTTAACTCGTAAATCTATATATTCAGACATTATCATTTAAATGCTGGTCTTAAGAATAGATTCTTATCAAACAAGGAGTAAATTCTCTTCAAACCAACTTAATATATAGTTTTTATTTTAAAAAAAAAAAAAAAACAAAATTAACTATAATATTAGGGATAGGTCAATTACCACCCACAAAAGTCGGGGGGTTAAAAGAAACTGTGGGTTCTGAGTGATCAGTGAGAGCAGAGTACAGTTTAGAGAAGGTTTTTGAAACTTGTAACTCAGGGTTTTTAATATATATAGGAGTAGAGTGGTCCACACACATATATATATATATATAAATTAAAATAATTTTGTATGGACCAACCTAAAAAAGCTATATATAAATGAGAAATGGCAGAAACAGAGAGATCATAGGTTTATGCAGCTTTATTTGATGCTTGCTGATGATCATTTTCAATTCATCACTTTCAGTTCTATAAAATAAATAATAATTGGGATGTGGACCAAAATTAAGGAATAGTACTTTAGGGTCAAAGGTGTCCTTTCATTAAATTTTTTTTTTTTTTTTTTTACAGTACGATATCATAAAATCCATGTTGGGACATTAGGGTTATAAGTTTAGCCACCTCTCTCTCTCTCATGTATATATATATATATGTTCTTGTTGTAATTTTGTTTGTTCTTGGCCAGAATATATATATAGTTACTATCTCTTGACCATATTTAAAGGTTTTGGTATGGTTTTCAGCTTATATAATTGCAAACAAGGTTCATAACTTAGATAATATTGTAAAATATTTAATTTAATTTAATGTGTTTTATATCATATATAAATTAAAGTGGGTTTGTTTATAAAACGTCAAATGATTCAAATAAGTTAAAAGAAAAAATAATTTAAATATTATTATAAACTATATAATAAAAATAAACCTTCTTTTTAATAATTCTCTTTAAATAAAAAAAAAAGAATTATTTTCTATCGCACCAGGGAACGAACGAAGACTCTAACAGAACTGTTAGGATTCAAGAATATGTGAAATTAACAGAAGAAGCCGACATTCTCAATGTTCTTGAACTAGTTTTTGTAACATTATATATTTTCAATATTTTATAATTTTTTTATATCTTGGAAAAAGGTTCAATTGTCCAAGCCGATACCCACTATGCCTCATAAGATACTTTGATTTAATATACTCAGTTCCGGAATCATATGATTAATCAGATCAGTTTAGATTATTTAAAAAAAAAATTCATTATTTTATAAAAAAAATTTTATCTGATTTATTTAAATTTAATTTTTTATATAAAATTTTTTTATTAATCTATTCAAAATTAATTTTTTTTTCTTCGTGACTGAATATATATATATATATATATATGTCAAACTTTTGTATGTTTCTTGTAAATTTCTTTAGAAAATTCAATATATATCTTTTGTATGTTTCTTGTAAATTTTTTTTAGAAAATTCACTATATATCTTTCTCTTTATAAATATATATATTTAATTCCACATTTAAATTAAATTCAGTGAATTTAGATACTACTAGTCATATAAAAAAAATACTTTTTCACCTTAAAAAAATGGTAATTATTGTAAAATAAGGACTATTGGAATAAGACTCTGTACTGTTATTATCTGGTCCAACAATGAAGCAAGCAACAAGACTTGGTCCACCATAAATATTGACTTCGATTTAATCTGCTAGTCAATATGTTTTTTCGCTATCTTGTCAATGGCGGCTGCATGTATATATATATATATATATATATATATAGCATACAATATATTATTACATATTCTTTTTAATATATTCATAGTATTAAATAATTAATTGGCTTGTAATTATTCGTCACATGTACGCATACTAGAAGATTGTGATGTAAAAGGTTATTGTGTGAAATTTCCATGTTTTTATCTTTATTGGTTTCTTACATTTTTCAACTTTTGTGGGAAGAGATAAAAGCAACTTGGCACCAAAATGCTTAATAATACACCATACAAAGACAGCCCACAAGAGAAAATTTTGAAATAGGTAGGCCATTATATAATATGACATTCATGTAAGTTCAAAATATTAAGAGTTAAAAGTGGAAATAAATGCGTATATGTAGTAATATATTTAAATTCAATTTTTTCTTCTTCAATATTTAAAAAAGGAACATGAAAATAAATAAATAAAATTAAAATAAGGAGACTTTTGTTTTCATTGTTAAAATTAAAATAAACAAAATCTTCACCCATTTTTGTTCTTGAATGGACTGTCAAGGCTTTTTGATTGATGATGCTCATTGCTCATCTTTAAATGTCATCCATCAATCCAATGGTGTTTGATCAATTTTGTTGGCCAATACATATATATATATATATAGGCAGTTAAGAGACAAAAAGAAACTTATTAGCTTTGCAACTTCTTTAAAATTGTTAAATGAAAGTGAAAGAATGGATTTTGATATATCTCAAAAAAAAAAAAAAAAGTTATGTTATTTTGCAATTATTTATTAATTACTTGCAAGTATTTTTCCATATGAGCAATAATTTAATATTAATTAATTAAGCAATCATATAATAAGATCATGTTGGCGGTATATTGGTCCACATGCATAATGCATCAATGATTTTTATTTATAGGTTTGAAGAGGCCGACATTTTGGGTTACTAATCACTAGTTAATTTAGTATACAATTTGTAAGTAAAAGTAAGTCTTGCCTACATCTCAGCCTATATACCCATCAAATTTTTATTTTTTTTAAAATTATTATATTTATGGCTTGTTTGATTTATATTAAAATTGAAATAGGCGTTATGAGAGTTTCACCACTTTTAAATTTTTTTTGACTCAAGTTAAATTTAATCTGAGTATAATGTAATTACTCGATACTAAATGATTTATACTAAAAGATTAAAATAAGAATGAAAATTATATAGTTTAAATAATTTTATTATAAATTATACTTTCCTTGCATATAAAATTTTAATGTAACTTGTATCAATTTATCCAAGAGTAATAATTTATATAATATATAAGGTAAATTTGTTTAAAAGCAAAATTACTATAGAATTTCGTAGTAGAATATATAGTTTGAAAAATGCTTGTAATAATGAATGAAAAAGAAGTGAGGTTGAAAAAATCAAAACCAATTTTTTTTTATTGAAAAAATAAATCATAACTTTGAATTTCAGAAATTGAGCTTAGTTAATTTTCTATGTCGGTAGGCGTATACTAATCACTTACAATAGACTTTTGGTTATCCAATATTCATGGACATGCCAATTCTAATATCATCACCATACGTAATTATTTAACTTTATATTAAAAGACTAATTGCAATTAAATTAGTGTTCATTTAAATAGATTTTGTATATTTAAAATTAAGTTAACTGTTAATTGTGTTTGTAAATAGAGAGTTTCATGATAAAAAAAAAAAACAAAAATTATTTTAATTGATGAATTTAAAAGAAATAAATTTAATGATATGATCATTACCATTTTAAGTGGTAATTAATCAAAATTTATCTCTATTTTTTTTTCTTGCAACGTACAAACAAAAATCATCGGACGGAGTTTTTGAGAGTGGCCATTTCCAAAGGGACTGTGGAGATTTTATTTTGGTAGGGATTTTTTTATTGTCTTCATTATATATATCCTATCACTTTAGATTTGTAACACAATTCAAAATTCTTTTTCAATAATAAAAAAAAAATTTCAAGCATTATTGGTGAGATTTGTGATTAATGAAATTTAAATTATTATTAAGATTTGTATTGTTTTATAATGTAAAAAAAAATTAGACATATGAAAGTTAATAATTAGCTAAAAAAAATTATTAATTTATAGAAAAATTTCATTTCATCAATCTAAGACTAATTTTTGATACAAAATTAATTTTCGATTAATATAAAATTAATTTTTTAGTTTCGTCTTTATTGATAACTCCTTTTATTTTAGAATTTTCTATTTACTAACAAAAATTTATGTTTTGACATCTACTTATAGAAAAGATCTTATATTTACAATTAAATTAGATGATTGATTTTTATCTAATTGAAAATGATGCAAAAGGGCTAAAAAACAATAACAAAGAAGTAAGGCACTGCAACTCGCTGTGGGAACACCAACACATTCAGCAAATTAAAATATTATACTTTTTTGTCTCAAAATAAATACTTTAATTTTTTTTATATGTTATAATTTAATTATTTAATTTTTTCATTTAAATTATATTTTATTTTAGCATTCTAATAATACCTTCATATATTTAGTTTTATATAATTAATGTAAATTTAAAAAAATAAAAATATTTATTATTTTTTAAAGAATATTATATTTAATTAAGAGAAAGACATTAAAATAAAAAAGAAGATAATTATACTTAATTAAAAGAAAATAAATATTAAAATATTTCAAATTATTTTCTTAATATTTATACATTTTATAACTAAAATATTTATTTTGATGATACTAATTAATTTCAAGTGAATAGTCAATATAGATTGTTTCTACAATCCAAATTAAACCCTTGCCAATTTCTGTAATTAGAATTAATAAATAATTAAAGAGTTTTAAGTTTTTAGTTTATTAAAAAACTAAATCTCGAATTTCATATAATAATTTTCTCAACTTGGATCATATTTCAACTTCAGATCATCTTTATATTTTTCTTATGTAATAAAATTTCAATTAATTTGGAGAAATGGGTAATGCATGCCTTGAAAAGATTCTAACATAATGAGATAGAGAAGAGATAAGTGAGATATTCTTAGGTGAATATAATGTATTACTTAAAATTATTAACAGGCAATAAGACCAAAATCTCTATCCTAAAAACTTCACCGCTTCAACATCATTTTATTTAGTTATTTATAACGATTATTAACTATTAATTAATAATTAATAATTGATAATTATTATTAAATAATTAATTATTATAAGTGTTTATTGAATTTATTATTAATTATTAATTGTTAATATATTTAATAATTATTACAAATAAATATTAATATTTATTTTTTATTTAAATATTATTTTTAAAAGAATAATTTAATCTTCTTATTTAGATATTATTTTTAAAATAATAATTTAATATTCTTATTTAAATAAGTATGATTTTTTTTTAAAAAAATTATAAATTAAAATTTTTCTAAACAACTATTATTTGACTATCTTATAATTACCTAACAGCTAACAGTTATTATTAATTAAACGAATTTGATATAGCTATTGAAAATAAAAAAATTAATAACTTAAAATTTTTTTGCATACACCAACTTCAACTTTTCTGCATTACTTATGTGTATTAATTATTAATTAACTAATTCAACTGAACATCTCCCTGTCCCCATTATTCATTAATTTATACACTTCTACTGTTATTTATGTCATGTTCTACCTACTTATATAAACAATTCTTAATTAAAGAATTATTGAATGAATTATCTAATAATCCACTGACTGTCATATAATATAATTTACATCAAATTAATTATATATTTTAACAAGATAATTAATCCCTCTATCGGCTTATATATATGCAAAAAAAAAAAAAAAAAAAAAAAAGAAGAAGAAAAATGGGGCCTTGGCAGAAGAGGTACAATGACAGCTTCTTAGGCATGTGTAAGTTCCTATTCATAAAGCATGAAAAATATTCAGTTTAGGGTATGGATGGC
The DNA here is from genome assembly GCA_948193065.1 of Aleurites moluccanus. Taxonomy (NCBI): domain Eukaryota; kingdom Viridiplantae; phylum Streptophyta; class Magnoliopsida; order Malpighiales; family Euphorbiaceae; genus Aleurites; species Aleurites moluccanus. The sequence goes on along the minus strand of CANXYC010910328.1, from coordinate 82,478 downwards.
AAGCGGACCAGCAGCAACAAGCATGATATTAATAATCATAATCAACATTAAAAAAAATAATTATAAAAAATTAAAAATAAAAAGAAATCAATATGCGGACCAAAATCATAATTTACATAAGTTTTTTTAAGCATTGGAAATTGAAATCAATTGTAAATTTATTGTAAAAAAATATATTTATTTATCGTTTGAGTATATATTGGTGTACGAATTTATACAAATTATACAAATAAAAAAAATTATATGGTTAGGCTTGGCATGCCTTAAATTCACTTATTTTCTAATTCATTATTATTATTATTATTATCAATTAATATATATATATATATTAATTATTTAGTGCAAGTCCTCACTTGTCAAAATCATGGACTTCAAGGCCACATCTCTAGATGGTATGTGGGTCCTATTTCTTTATTTTTATTGTAATTTATTATTTATTTTGATGTGGAAAGGATCTACAACTTTTCAAATTCTAAATAGTAACAAATAATTAATTAATTTGATATATAGTGGTTGGTAACCTGTTAAATTCTATGTTTGGATCAGCTTACAATAAATAAAATATCTGGTTAATTAGTTAATATTAGATTATAATAATAAGAGGTCAATTTGTCAAATGCATGCAGTAAATTCAACCAAAATAGAGTTTATATCAATTAGTAAAAACCATGTTTAGTTTCCGATTAAGGGCCATTTTTTAATTAGATAAAAGGGGAAAGGTAAAAAAAAAAAAAAACTTTGACATATCGTAAAATAATTTACCAAGTTTTTTAACTTTTTGGTGCTTCAATTGGTCTTAAGCTTTTCAAATTAGTTGAATTGGATTGTTTCACCTTTTTTAATTCATTTAAGCTCACAAATTACAAAAAAAATCAAAATTTAGGAAAAAAATTGAGAAATGAGAAGAATTATTATTATATCTAAAAATTTAAGATTTGATTATCGGAGAAATAAGAAGAAGTATCATATACGTTAGAAAAATGAGAAAATAACTGCTTAATTCAGTAAAAGATATTTTAGATATTACATACAATAAGAAAAATATTAAAAAGATAATTTTTTTTAAATTATTAATTTATCCTTAATTTTTTAAATATAATAATATTTTTTCTCTTCACCAAAATATGATGCTTATAAGATTAACGGAAAAAAAAATAGAGTTAGTCGATTTAGGGGACAGTTGAGTCAAAATTTAAAAATTTATAGACTTAAATGAAAAATAATATAGAATTTAATTAAATTAATTTAAAAAATTTATGAATGTAAGAAAAAAAAATAAACGACTTAATCACAATAATTAAGAGATTTTTTTTTTTACCAATTCTCTAGATAAAAACCTTACACCAACCACAATGACTTTGCTTAGATTTTAAAATGACTGGTCAAATTGATATTATTTGGTATGGAATTTAATTAATTTGGTGCAATTAATCCTGAAGAAAATTAATAAACGCCACGTTGAATGTTTCTCTAATTGTGATTTAATCAACTCCAAATGGACTAACATTTTGGGCAAATGCCAATTGACTAAATATATCACCATAAATTAATAGGGAAATATTAATTTGCAAAGTTCCTTTAAAAAGCTTGAAATCTTCTCATGATTCATATGTATAGTAAAAATTTTATAAATTAATATTATTAAAACTTATGAATTTTATTAATTAAAAAATATTAATTAATTGAATATTAATTTAATCTATTAATTCAAATCGAGATTATAAAAAATTATTATATAATAAAGATTATTAATTTATCGTGATTCATAGAGATTTTACTGTATATATAACATAGTTTTACTGTTGATGATCATAAGATTTAATTTCAAATGTAAGCAAAAATTAGATATGTATATTTTACTAGCAATTTCTCTAATTTCAATGTGAAAAAAAAATTAATATAATGAGCATAATAAGTTATCTTAGAATACTAATTTGTTTAGATAAAAGAAATGTATTTGATTATATAATTTATAATAAAAAATTTAAGATATTCCTCCACACCAGTTACTTAGATCATACAATAGAATATGTTGTTTATTTTTATTAATTAAAATTTAATTTATAAATTAAATATTTAAAAAATAATTTTAAATATATTTTAGCTATTAAACACATTTAAAAAAAATTAAATTATTATACTAATAATTTAATAATTGAATATTTATTTCATAATACAATAAATTAGAGATTGCATTAAAAATATAAAATGAAAAAAGAAGTCACCTTAGCTCGTACGTAAAAGAAGTCACCCACAGAACTAAAGTCAATGCAAAGGACAAAAAAAAAAAAAAAAAAAAAAATTTGGCTTCTTGTATTATGTATGATCTGTCTGTTAATGTGTATACACTTGGTGAGTTGATTTTTTAAAAAATAAGTTAATTATTCTTGCACGTATGTGTAATGTAATAATCCAAAATTTTTAAAATACTTGTATTGTTAATTAGTAATTAATAATTAATCACAAGAAGTTTCTTAAGGGTCTTGCTAGCATTTCCATTGGGTGATTAAAAAAACCTTTTTTTCCTTGTAAGAGACAAAGTAATGAAAGCAATTGTTTTTTGAGTATGTTAATGTCATTATATATAATATATTATATAATTAAATAATTAAAATTATTCTTTAAATTGAAGCTTCTTCACAAAAGGGTTATTAGGGTTTTTATGTTTTTAAAGGAAAGAGTTAGGAAAAGGGAATGCATGTACAAGTAATAAGTAAAACAAACTACCATCAATTTACTCTATTAATTTAACATATATTGATAAGGTTTTACATAGAAATTCTTGTCTAAATTAAACCCTTCTAAGAAAAATCAAGAATTTCAAGTGGTAACAAAAAAAAATCCCAATAGAATAATGATTCCTTAATAGTGTTTTTGAAATAGACATTCTTGTAATCTTATCTTTTTCTTTTAAATCTAATTAAGTGAGTTTGAATAATAAAATTGTCCCACTTGATTATAAAATTAATTATAACTAACTCCTTATATTTTTTTTAATTAATTAAATTTTTATTGAAAATTCAAACTCATAATTTTAAAGTTTTAGATTAACTAAAAATAACTTTAATATCACGGAATCAAAATTAATCGGTATTGTTTGTGATTTTTTAAAGGGTGTAATATAATAAAAACATTCCATAAGCAATCCATTATTAAGATTGGAAAAAAATAAATCCTATTAGTGGAAAGCCACCAAAGATTAGTATATAAATATCTACATTGAGTCCCAGAAATTAAAAAAAAAAATTACAAAGCTTCCCTTCAAAAAAAGAACTTTCTATACATCCTAACAATTGTTGTCAATATCATTAAATTGATTTTTATTATTATTATTTTTTAAGTAGAATTGATTTGTCTTAATTTTCAAAGGATGTTTTTCAATGTTATCCCCTATGTCTTTGGAGTTATTAGTACTCTATCCCAAGAATTAGGAGTGTCACATATTAGGGCAGATATGGACCTTTTCTATGGCATATATACATATTGTTAGAAATTAATTTCATTTTCTATTGAGTTATACAAGAGACAGTTGAAACTACTTCTCAGATTGTTTTCTAACTTTCACTGTCCATTTTGCCAAAAAAAAAAAGGAAAAAGAAAATTTCCATTAATTACTGATTTTTTTTTAAGGCTAAGTAAGCTCAAAAACTGTTATATAAGTTAAAACTTTAACAATAAAATGTAATAAAAAAATTCATAGTTTCACAAAGTATGACTATATATTATTAATAAATCTAAAAAATACAAAGAATTAATTATGACAAATTTTAAGAATATTATATTAATTTACCTATATTTTATATATCACAAAATAAAACATTTTGGTAGTAGCTAGTTACCCAATCCAAATCACTAGCAAAGAATCAAAGAAGGAATGTCAATGATAGTTCTAAAAAAACTCAAAAAAGGGTCATTATCACTTAAATTAAGAAAGCTAATGTGCCTTTAGTTCATAGGGCACTTGCCCTATTAACTCCAAAATAAATATATTATTAATTACTTAATGCAAGTCATATATATATTAATATTATTCTACTCTTCTTTCCCTGTTCCTCCAAATTATCGACAACGCTTTGTCAATGACCATCTCTTTTGGCTAATCATAATTAAATAAATTAAACCCTTAATTATCTAGATATTTGTAGGGTAATTAATATTATATATAATATGTATATATAGACAATTTCTATGAAACCCTAGCCAAGTCTGCAATAACACATTTTCAGAGTTATTTCCTCTTACCTTATAGCAGACAATACACGACATAAAGTGTGTAGTGCATGGCCGAGTGTGCTACTAATTCTATATTATTATTCTATTAATAGAATTCAACAATATTAATTATTGCATCAATTATGCTTAATAGGGTTTTATTATTAATCTCTTGACTCCATTTCAGCTTTGCGGACTGGTTGTAATCAATTATGGCTAGCTTCTCAATTATTATAGTAAAATAAGTAATATTTTTTATGAAAACAAATTATTTTTGACATTAAACTAATAGTTTAGTGATTAAATACTCACTTTTACAGCAAATGACTGTAAATTCAAACCTTAATATTTCCATTTCCTTAAAAAAAAATTTGATGTAATATACAATGATATTATTACTAATTTTCAGTTGTTCTGAATGATAAGCAACTCAAATCTTTTAAATAAAATTTCGAATTCAAGTTTTATAAATATAAAATATTAATGTTGAAAAAACATTATCTCTCCTTAAGGATTCCATCCAATTAGAAATTAAATTAGTTGTGACACAGTAAACTCCAAATACTTAAGTGGTCTGAAAAAAAAAATTATCCCTAATTTTCGATAGGGATTTCAAATCATTGAATAAATGCGAAACTTGAAAAAGTCAAAGATAATTTGACTCGAAGGATATTGAATGGTCCTTTAGGGCCATTAGTAGATAGCCCAGGCTTGATTATTAAAGCCCAATAATTGGCTACTTACTAGACTAGTATAGCTTAGTAGAATTTATATATTTGGCCCAATTCTATGTATAAATGGACACACACAGAGGAAAATTGGCCCCCTTCATGTTCCCAGAGGTCCACAACCAACACCTAACAAACAAATATTGAAGGAAAGCCACCAAACTTTTATTCCAAATTTTATGAAATTAATTGCAAATTTGTAAATAAAAATTTAAATTCATAACGCCTATAAATTATTTAAATTTATTTTGATTTAATTAAAATCTAGTTAATTTTGCAAATAAATTTTAGATTCAGTATAATTTAAATATTAAATATGAAAAATATGAGGTTTTCTGCTAATGTAATATATTAATCTATAAAACAAGGCAAAAGAAATAAGTAATTATCTCAACCCAACATTATGAATGGTCTACTCATGACAACTAAGGCTTCATAATTATCTAAAGCCTATTACTTAGCCACTAATTAGTATTGCTTTATCTGATGATTATTGGGCTTAGATATGTCATATTTGATTTGGTCCCCTTTCCATTTGCACCACAAATATGCATAGCCATTTAGATAGATATACAACAGCAGCCACACAAGACAATGGACATATGGGGCAAATTATAAGGCCACCATTTGTTTTTCTAGTTGTTTTGTCCTTTATACAAATTAAATTGAAATTTGACAAGTTTCCAAAAACCCCACATAAGCAAAGTATATGCTTAGTACATTTGCAGTCACGAGGCTACATTTCAAGCATGACCCAACTGATCATTTTCTAGCTTCTCTTCTCTTGATAGGATCTTCATTTTTTCTGAAGCAATAGCTTCATTTTCTCTCTTGTTCTCCTCAGCATCGTCGCAGCCACTTCTGCGACAAGAAATGGTTAATTTCACCTCCATCCAATGCTGCAAAAAACCCAAAGAAAACATTGAACTTTATGCTAATGGGAAGATGACTTTCCCTGAAAAGAACCTCTGATTTTACACTCAACAAAAGCTTCACCTCCTAAGCCTTGCCGGATAATCCTAGTTGGACATGTAGAAAGCGTAGGGAGTGTTGATGAGAGTGTCTATACGAGGGTTGCTGATCCAAAGATCGGACTCGCAAAGAAAGGCAAAGCCCCAAGTTGAAGAAACTGGGAAAAGAATTAGACAGATGATTGAGAAAGATGTAGCAAATGACTGGCAGGTTTATTTCTATGTTTCGCCATATAAAAGGACTCCTGATATATTGCAGAATTTAGTTCGAGCATTCGAGCGTTCGAGAATTGCTGGCATGAAAGGAACTATAGATAAAAAGATTTTGGTTAGTAACTTGATTTCAATGATCTTCACTTTATAGTCCATAATGAAAGCAAGATCTTGCAGTGTTCATTTCATTTATTCTTTGTCCTTCTCGCGAAAGGGAATTTTCAGGATAGAGAGAAGATGCCAGTTGAGAAAGGCCTTTGAAAAGTTTATGGTCGTTTCTTTTATCGATTTCCCAATGTTTATGACAGAATTACAGGTACTTAATAATATATATATATATATATATATATATATATATATATATATATATATATCATCATTGTTGAATTTGATAGTTTCGATGGTTAATGAAACAGGATTTAGAGAAACGCTTAGAGCATACATTGATACCGGTAGGTTTCAGCCTCCTGGTGAACAAAGTCCGAACATGAATTTACTGATAGTGTCTCATGGTCTCACAATGCGTGTGTTTCTAAATGAGATGGTATAAATGGACTGCGGAGCAATATGGACTCTACAACTTTGACAATGGAGAAATGATTGTTATGGAAAAAGGTAAAATTAAATCAATTTCAACTCGCTAATAATTTCTAACTCATTTCAATCACAACTTTCCTGGAAAAATTACAAGGAAAGTCAATTATTTAAAGTAGTTGAAGAGTTTAGAAAACAATCTTTGACTGTGTTTTATTCATCTATATTTCAGGTACTGCTTATTAATGCATCACACTGAAGAAAAGCCAAGAGAGTTTGGATTGACAGATGAAATGCTGATTGATCAAGAATCGTAAAAGGCAAAAATCACATCTTTACATTTTCAAAATCACAAATATAACATTAACAGAATTCCCGACTTTGTCTTGGCTAATATTAATGTTGGCTTCAGATCAAGGCAAAAAATTGCAAGACCTGGTGAACTGAACTACGATTGCCCGACGATGAATTATTTCTTCACTCGTTTTGATGATAAGAGCTGCAAAACTTGAATCAGGAAAAGATATATTACTCGAGACTAATTGCCTCGAGACATAGAAACAAGTTCAACAACACTAGTCAGACTTGAGTGTATCATAGAGTTTTCTTTTTTTTTTTCCAATACACGATCACAGGTTGAAATCGTATGATATTGGGTAAATATCCCCTGCAATAGAATCCTCCTACCTTGTTAAAAACCATGATTATAAGATAGTAATGATCGAATAGACATTGCTGATTTACGCTAAGAATTCATGAAATCATAGTAACAATGAAATTTAGCTTGAGCAAGGCCCTGGCAAAAACATAATAACATTTCATTGATTTTACTATACTCGTTGACTTGTCACCCGCCAAATAAGCCACAGGATAATAAATTAATAAATAAAAAGGGCAAAAGGTATGCCTTTACCAAAATTTCAAAAATCAAAGAGTTCTGGACAGAATTTAACTATCTAAATGATTTTTCCACTGAAAATGAAAAAAATTCCTCAGTGCGATTTATATCTATCTATCTACCTGCTAAAGCATCCAATGTAAACCAAAAACTCCAAGAGAGAGGAAGGGACCAAGCTCAAGTTCTTCTCCTTGAAGCCGTGTCATCATCCCCTCGCTGCACGCCAAATGACTTCAAATCAACATTATATTTCCCTTCTCTTGGATATGTAAATGATCCTCTATCTTCCCTTAAATTCCTTGGTACGTTACCAATTTGGCTATCAATACCCCTGTCACGACACTTTGGACTCCCTCTGCCAGAGAAATCTGAAATTTCACTGTAACGAGAATCATAACCATCTGCAGCATTATAACGAAATCGCTTCACAGGCCTATCTATGGCATATCGCTTCATAGGATGAGCCAGCCCACATCTATACCGATGCTTACCCCTATTATCATCATTCTCTTCACACCTTAAAACCTCTCCACCAGCTTCACCCATATCCATGGATCTTCTTTGGTGCATTGATCTAAAGCAAGGCGGAGAATCAACCAAGTCAACCCTGTCAGCCTGTTGGACAAATCTTCTCATTGATCTCCTGCCTAGAAATGAAGATTGCTTGTAACTTTGATCCCAAAAATCAACAGCAAAATCTTTTCGATCCCCAATCCATTGTGTCTTTTGAGGTGGGGAACCATGATTTCTTGCTGCTGGTCCTGCACCACTATCTACCAAAAGACCAGGCCTCTGATTAGGATATCTCATTCTCTGCGTTCTGATAGCAGATCTAAACTTAGGGGATTTACTTCGCCATCTAAAACATGGATTCCCATGGCTGGAAGAGTGATGTCTAGATCTTGAAGAAGATTGTGTGCGTGACTGATGTTCATGACAATCCCTTCTTTTAAATGGAGAAAAACTTCGGTCTCTCCTGACTAAAGGATGTGAACGAGTCACAGGAGAATCACTGCAATCATCAGCGAAAAAACCATGGTACCTACTCTTGGGACCTCTCCCTTCAGCTTGCAGACCATATCTCATAGAGCTGCCCAAGCCATGGGTCACGCACCAACCAGGGCTTAGATTCCTAGATGATCTAATATGCATTCGCATACCCAGAGTCTCATCTCTTGGTGATCTACTTCTTATAGGACGATCCAAGCCTTTTGCTGGCCCAAGATGATTAAAAGACATTGAACCATGGTACTTGAGTGAATGATGCTCTTTTATGCTCCTGCTGCTGTCTCGAGAATCAACCGTGCGATCACCTCCTTGACCTCTAGCATGAGGATGCTGAGAATATCTACCCCTATAAAAGGATTCAACATAACGAGAGACTACCATTAAGATCTTAGTTGGATCAACGGGATCACTGTATTCAAGAACATAAAATGGAATTTACTTAAATAGACAATCAATGGGATGACTAGCTGTCCAAAAACAAAGAGATAAAATGAACTTCAAGATAGTCTCCGTCTCCTGGTGATAATGAAGGCTCCACTAAACATAGGAGGAGAGAGAGAGAGAAGAGGGGGAGGGGGAGGGGGAGGGGGGGCTGCGGGCAGGGCAGGGGGCAACAGAGAACAAAATAAATAATACCTGTCCTTTTTAAATGATACATCATAGAAAGCCTTTTCAGCTGTACGAGACCAAGACTCCCTTCTGGATGTTCTTGACTCCGTCAACTTTGTCTGATCATCACTATGAATATTTCTCCAGCCACTATCATTTCTTTTTCCAATCCTTCTATCATCCTTCCCAGTACCAATCCTGCCATCAGATATCTCCATGTCAGCCCCTACTTCGGATTTGCTATAAGTGTTATCAATGATCTTAGCTACATCCTTTGCATCTTTTCCTTTAAACCTACTTGAACAAGTTTGGAAACCCATTGCCTGTGTATTTGTCATAATTTGTTCAGCTCCAGAACCCAAATTAATCATGTCAGCTTGTTCATCTTCTATATTTTCACCATCATAATCTTGCCAATTATGCTCTATAGATTCCCTAACTTCTCCATCTTCATATTGGGAATCATAATCTACATCAAACCTACTCACTTTCCCACAAGCATTAATATCATGAGAAAATTCAGAATTGTAACCATTATCAGATGGTTCTTCAATAGGTATCTTGTCAAAAGTACTCATGCTATCCTTCCAGTGGTTATGGTAGGCATCAGAGGGAGGATGTAGCACTGCTGTAGACATTTCTGAAGACTTCGTCACAGGTCCCTCACTTCCCTTATGTGTCACATTTTCATTTTCATTGTGCTCAAAAACATTGTCACGTTGCACCTTTGAATCCTGAGCTATGGCACCTAAGGTCAGCATATCTACACCTTTAGAAGATGGGAGAAATCCCAGTTCATTTTGAAAAAGAGAATTCTCTTCGGCACCCTTAGCATCTTCCGAAACATCTAGCATCCCACAGGTGGTGTTAACTAAGGAAGCCATGCAAGGAGCAACATCCACCTCCTCAACCAGCAAAGAAGAGGAAAAATTTTCACATGTAATACCCACACAACCATCTTCATTCTTTGCACAGGTAATCCCAGTGGATGGTGCAGGAGAGATTGTTTTGGAAATACAAGTGCCCAGAGATTGATTGGACTTCGAGGGATAAGAATTACCTATATAAGAATTCAAACCTTCCACTTGGTGTGGAGATAAGCTTTGAGTTGAAGCACTTTTATCTCTGTCCATAGATGCAGTAGCACTATCAGTTGAAACAAAGTCAACATGTCCAGAAGAAGAAAATTTTTCTAGTGAGCAACTTGTCCTGTCAATATCTGTCCATACATCCAATTTAAGTTCCTTTGTGTTTGAAAAATGTTCCTTATAAACTCTCTCTCCAGGGTCTGCTGGCAGGAGGGATTTCATTTCAGCATGACATCTAATACCTCTAGGTTCCCTTTTCGTGGTCCAGCTTTCTGAGCTTCCAGCCGTATTACTATAATTGCCACAATTCACATAGTCAGGGATGCCATCTGCAATATTTGAATTCACGCAATGATTGTGAAATGAGCAAGACCATGTATCTGTTGAAGCATTCAAAGAATTCAAATTCCAAAATGAACAATCACCTGGTGAAGAAAACCCATGAACACGATCTGCCCCCTCAACCTTCTTGGTTAATAAATCCTCTGATACTGCCACGGAACAATCCCTCATAGACTTATCATGGGCATCTTTCCCCTGCAATATACCTTCTATTGAGGAATTATGAGTTCTTAACAAAATCTCTTCTGCAAGTACTGCAAAGTTGCATGAACCAGTTCCTTGAATTGAAATTTCGGCAGAACTATGGTCTTCTTTAACAACTATTTTTGACGAAGGATACAACTGACTTTCCATCGAAGGATCTTCATGCACATAAGATTCTTCAACTGCAGAAACATCCTCAACATGATCATCAACTTCTCCACAACTATCACGGCAGGCAGCAACTGCAAGTATATGGATACCTGAGAAGTCTTCCTTTTCATTAAGATGTTTACTTACCCTCTCCAAGTTCTTCTCACTAATGTCTTCTTCAGTATCAACAGTTTGACCTAAATCACTTGCAGAAGTAGCACAATCAATTGCTTCAGGTTGTCTCTTTGTGAGCCTTTTGTTTTCCTCTAGAAGTTGAGATGTGGCTCTTGGTGGTGGAGATGGTGATCTGAACATTAATTTCCTTTTCTTAATAGGAACATGGTCTGTGTTCTCACTAAAGCGACACCCAAGAACACTTACTCCAATCTGCCAGATAAAACAGGGGAATAATGTCACAGATTGCACGCATTTATAGTATCATACAATAAAGCAAATTATTGCAAAAATAGCATGTATAATAACCTTCTCAGAATCAGAAAATGGCATGTCCATAGTTGTGGAATCTGTTTTTATCATTTTCTCGGCAGCATTCCAGCTCCTAGAAACTGATTTAGATGAAGTCCTATTGCCTTTTGCAACCTTCTTCCAAGTCAAATCAGAGTTGATAAGGCTAGAAAATTTCGAACCAATAAGGTCATGCATGCTACCCAATGATAATCCTCGCCCATTAACCAATGGCTTCTGATCATAGGTTTTGCAAGACGCCATTGCAGCAAGATTTCCAATTATTCCAATTGCAGAGGCTCAGCCTGCAGTACAAGAGCAAAAACAAATCACAAGTCACAAAAATTGTGAAATTTGAACACATCGATTCACAAAATACCAACATTCCCGAATTTTATATGTAGAGTTTTGAATACATATATATAAAGAGTTTTCTGTCTGCATCTCAACACTGTAACTTATGAAAATATATTCTAATAATAGGTTACTGCCCAGAACTAAGTATAGCTTCTACAAAATTGAACATCTAACCAGTACTTGAGGATATTTACAAATAAAACATAAATCTGGTTTCTCCCCAAACGAACCCCACATTGGCTCCTCTTCAATTTAAGCCTAGTTGCACCCTTGCCCGTCATTAATTGGGGCATCTTGTTATTGGAACATATCTAACATCAGATCTGTACTAATGCCACTGGATTTGAGTTGAGCTCAGCTGGTACAATTCCCTTGGGAGCAAAAAGTATAAGAATATAGCCTCCAAAACTACAAGCATTGGTAGTTTGATCCAAAGTTTCTTCATAATATGGATGATGGATACTCCAGAAACAAATACGAAAAATAAGAAGAAGAATTTACAAAAATCTTATCACATGTGGCTTCTCTGTATGTTAATAAACTCAAATCAACTCCATAAAACCAATTTTATCCTTCTAAATTACAAATCCAGAACTCAACAGATCATCGCCATTGACCAAATTAAGCATAAAGGAAACAGCAAGGAAGAAGCATCAATCACATGAATCAAAAAAACTAGGGTTTTCAATTCACCTGTTCAATGAAAGTCGAACGAACCGATCAACAAGAATCAAAACATAAATCAATCCGCTCGCAGTCGAAAAGATGTTAGAAAATCCACAGCAGCTTTGGTTTATATATGATCTCAAATAGGGATCGCAACAGGTAATCCTTCCCGACTTGTACCGGAGGCTTGTGGATTTAGAGACCAGTGGGGCGGGTTTGAGCAAGGGATACTTATTTTTAAGAATAAGAATATATTTATATATTTATATAAAAATTATATTTTTATAAGAAAATATATAATATATTTACATAAATATATATAAAATTATGTCATTATATATAATTTACTTAAAAAATATAATTATAATATAAATAAATATATATGTAAAGATTAATTAAAAAATCTAATATATATTTATGTGTAATAAAATAATATATATATATATATATATATATATAATATAAAATATATAAATGAGTATATAAGATGAGTTTGGGGTGAAATAATATTATATAATATAAAATATATAAATGAGTTTGGGCGAGTATACTAATATACACCTGTCCCTATTTATAAAAAAATAAATTTTATTTGCTTCATTAAAATCAAATTAAGTATTCATTTTGACACAACTTATGAAAAGAAAAAAATAATTTTTTTTTTTGAGAAATTGATTTTGGCTGAATTTATAGTGTTTAGTAAATATCAAAATTAATAAAAATAATTATTTGGATAGCTAAAATTTAACTATTTGGATAAGTTAGAAATTGAAAATTTTCAAAATAGCTGAATTTTAGGTTAAACGCGTAATTAATTTTAAAAAATTAATATATAAAAATATTGTTATGAGATTATAAGCAGTTTTTAAATTGTATTTTATCAAATACAAACATATAATTAATTACTTTTAAAAATATCACTTTTAAAAAAATAATTTTTTTATATATGAAAAATTATTTTTATAAATTTTACCAAACTAGGTCCAAGTGAATAATCGATAAAATATATTAAAATTATCATTTATAATCTCTTACTAACAAAAATGAAATAAATTTAATATTATTTTCATTTTTATCTAAAATAATGAGGGATTTTATCCGTTGATAATTTACATCCCATTTAATATATATTTTGTAGCATACTTGTTTTCATAAAAAAAAAAATTGATAATAATTAAAAAAATATATAATTAATTAATTCGCCATTTAAATTAAAAAAATCTTTAGAGTGATTAAATATAAAACATAATTTTTTTAAAATTAATTGAATACATAATTTAATTTTTAAGTTTTTATTTATAAAAAATACTGCTCAACATCTTTAATTTTTTTACCTATTTAGCACCATAATTTTAGAATTTAATTATCAATATTATAACTGTAGAAAATCAAACAAGAATGCAAAAATAATCCATCACTTTATTTTACATTTTTTTTCTAAACTTTTTTGTAGAAAGATTTTGTAATTCAATAGTAATTAAAAAAAAAATAGAGAAATGTAATCTAATCCAAATAATAATCCCCTAACATATGAATTTGGCTTGATATTCTATTTTTAAAAGTTAAAGTAAACGTTATTTGCTATAAAGTGTCTCCAAGACTTTATTCGTACCAAGGGGATGATTAGATAAAAATTAGCGTTTTGTTAAAATAATTAGTTTTGTTAAAAACGAACGTTAATTATAAGACTCCTTCCTCAACTTTTAAAATTTATGTTAAATACTAAAAATAATCTAATTTTCTTTTTTTACCCAAATATTTCAAAAACTACAAAATTTATTAACTTCCTTTTAAAACGCAACTTATAACGTTTAGCTTACTATCCAAACACCCTCTAAACAATTATAAAAGATTAGAATTATGATTTTCCTGGAAGATTTTTTTTTAAAAAAAATAATTTATATTGAAAAATATTAAAAAATATATTTTCAATTATTTTTGTAAAAATTAGATTAAAGGTAATAATAAAAAATTTAATTGGAGATGCAGGGTAACGATCTCACTACTTGCTCTACCATATGAGCTACATCCCCTTACTTATTTGTATGTTTTTCTTAAAATTATAAAATATATTATACAGCTTAATTTAATTACAAGCTAATTGTACATAATTAATATAAAATAAAATAAAATATTTTATAAATTATAAATCATATTTTTAAAAGTAATAAAATGATAATAATCTTTATAAATATATTTAATATTATATAATAAATATAATATTAAAAATCTCATATTAAATATCTATTCGTGTCTGCCACATATATCACAAAGAAGAAGACAGAAGACTAGAAATCCCTGAGGGGATCCTCAAAATAGTGCACCCCTAGACAAGTTAGGAATACCTAGTTTCTTGATCAGATAGGAATACTTGGTTTTGCTTCTTAATGAAGTCGTAAAAAAGCTCAATTTTCTCAATGAATTGGACACAACACAACAAATTATCTTATTCTTTCAACAAAACCCTTTAGACAAGTTATTCCCAACAATAGCTAAGCAATCACTTCTAATTCCAATTCCATTTCCATTGCCTGCCATACCAGGAAAAGTATTGGCGAACCAGATTCAAATACCAACTACCAATTTATACTAGATTCCTATAAATATTTATCAACTTACCTGTAAATCTAGCTAAAATTGGCACACACAACTCATATTTGAGTCATTTTCAACCAAAATTGCATGAAACAAGAGAATCTATGAATCCTTTTTAAAAATAGTAATCAATGCCACTAATTGCATGAAACTTGGCAGATCAACACAGTGAGAATGATTTAGAATTTTATAAAAGGGGTTTGGTTATTCATAGTTTAATGCAACCATATTCAGTTCAAACTTCAAAAGAAAACCAAGCAAAGGTTCAAACTTTAAAGGGCAATAAGATGAACCTTCAGAGTCATAGATGAAGTAAATGATATTTGCATTACCCTAACACAAGGACAATACATGCACATATAAATAAGCATAGCAGTAAATCAAAAGCTGTAGTAACTCATCCAAAACCTGAACAGAACTAAAAATTAACTAGAGAGACTTACAATAGCAGACAAGCTTCTAACATTGCCAATAGGAGCTATTCACTTCTTGTTGAAAGTATTACGCACAGCTGAATAGATAGTCCACAAAATCAAAATCCTAGTCTATTTAATATGCACCATCAAGTGTTAGAAATAGTGATAGCCCACTACAGGAACTCAGGGTTTACGAGACAGTCTAAGCACATTGCCTTAAATCACCTGGAAACCGAATTATATTTTTGGATTAGCATAGCAATCTTGTTACAGAACCAGTTCACAAGTTACAGTCATCAAGTAAATAATGCAATTAATTTACAGGTATAATTATCCTCTTCTTTGAGAGAAGCAATCCTCCATTTAGATGATGATCATAATTTAAAAACACAATTACATATAAGATGAATATGATCACAGTATTCCTAACTAAGCAAATCCAATGAAACTGTAAGTAAGAAAGAAAGAAATAAGGAAGTTGCACTCCAATTGAAACAAATAAGCCAATCTCTATAATAAGTTTATTCCCAACAAAATATGGAAGTTCCACCCAACGTTCTTCATCTTCTTCCAGACTAATCCTGGCTATTTCAAGTATAACAAAAACATGATCCACCTCTGTGCAATTTTTCTTCTGCCATTAATTTGCCAGCCCTGGTTTAGAAAGGAAGAAGATAAAACAAGATCCATTGATGTGAAGTTAGGATAAAATCCATCACAACAAGGTAAAAGGAGACTGACCCATCAGAGAACCATGTTGTGCATTGTGGAATTTATCTTTTCATGAGTTCTCAATCGTTGCAGTTGTGATTCTTAATGGCCTCGTCCTTTCTTGCTCACCATTGCGTCTCCAAAAGGCCCTTCGCCACCAAACTTCGAATCCTCTTTGTATATTTGGACAGTCTTCGCCAGAGTTCAGGAATCGATTAAACCAAGCCAATAAAATCTCTTGCTGCCAAGCTAGAGGTAGAGTTAGAATTGTGTTACTAAGACCATCCTCAATTAAATGCCGGTCAAGACCTTTTGATGCCCTTCTCATCCACCCAAAATCATCATAAAATGGCACCAACCATGTCTGTAAAAACAAGCACCTCACTTCCTTTGAAGCCAATAGTTGCCCCTTTCCAATCCCAACAAACAGCCTTGCTGTAACTCTGCTAACCTCGTACCTATGAACAGCAGGAATTTTAGAATGTGCATCAGACAATTCATTCTGAGATGCCCATGTTTTCAGAAAATCTTCAGAAATCTGTCGATCAATCAAAATATCCAAAATCCAATGCAGATTATCTGCTTGCCGTGCAATCTGTCCAATATCCTCCAAATTGCCTGTTGCTGCCTGAAGAAAATGGTTACGAAGCAATTGCAGGCACCCATCACAAGCAGAGTATAAGGATTCTTTCCGGAGATCATTCTGATAAGAATTCTCGCGAAGCATCTTTGACACCAACCCTTTCATCTCACGCCTAGCTTTCTCATCTTTCCCTTCAAGAACTACATGCAAAAGCTTGAGAAGCACTTCATCATTGTCGCTACTCTCTTCTGCTCCATTAGTAACTTCAATAGAAACCCTCTTAAGAACCTCTCCTGCTCCAACTCCTTGAAGGCGGAGCTCTGACAACAATGAAGCCACCTTCTCTTCTTCATCCTCAGTCCATGGGGCAGCTTCCAAGTACTCCAAACAAGATAGAACTCCAGCATCAAACCCAATTGCTGCAGAAACCTAAGAAAGATCCAACCAATTCAGTACCACAAAACCTTAGCCCACCATTTGTGATTGCCAAGAATAGATTCAACAACAAATATAAAATAAACAGAAAGCAAAATTCCAGTATATATCTTTAAAGAAAAAAACCAAACCACATAAATAGTGACGTCTGTATCATTCACAGCTCAACTTCAAAAGGAAAAAAAACAACCTTGAATTTCAACTACATATTCCTTCCATTTCCTACATTTTCTCAACAACCAAGCATATTGCTTTCAACATTAGGTTTCCTGTCTATTTCCACAGTCTCTCAGCGACCACACATTCCACTAGAATATTAAAATACAAAATTTTAAGAAAGTTTCTTCAATATTTCAACAGTTCCTAAACCCCAAAGAAACTTAGTACTTAAACTGAATAAAAACTTACCTTCAAAATACCAAGAACCTTGGTCACATCCTCTTTCATGAGCTTTCTCCTCAGGTCCTTACAATACATTAACCTCAAAGTCTCAATATAAACCTCAACATCAACGCAATCGGCAATCTCCACCACGTACGGCAACGATGAACGCTGCTGCTTAGCCCACCTATCCGACAATTTCACCGCGAAAAACCTGCTATGAGCAACCAGGATCTGCCTGTGCACACTCATTGATACACTAATTCCATCCTTAGAACTCAATGTCAGCTTTACATCACTCGTCGATGAATCATTGAACTGATTGCCAGGACTCCTGTTACCCAAAATATCAGCTATTCGCTGCATAATTAGAGTCTGTCTATCTTGAACAGACATTTGAGAGTTCTGTGCGCTTCGAACAGTAACATTAGCATTATTAATTGGGATCTGGGTTCTGGGCTGCATTTCAGGTTCGCTCGCCATCATCTCAAAAAGGGTCGGACTGGATCGGAGTTTATCCGGCGGAGGAGACATCGGGTTTAAAAGACCCGCAGTGAGTGCAGAGTTAAATTTGGTAAAACTCGAAGGGAAAATAGAAGTTTCATGAGGAGAATGGTGACCATTAGCAAGGATAGTAGAAGCAGAGGTGGGCGTGAAATCCATGACCGGCGATAGACTTCCCGGAGAGAATCGGATCTTGAACGTTGATGGAGAATCAAAAACTGGGTCGGATTCCTTTACAGTTGAACGGCGAGGTTGAGGAGGCGGCGATGGTGGCGGCAGAGGTGGAGCAGGGATAGTTTTAGAAGAAGCAGGACAACACCAAGACTTATCAGGCGAAACAATGGTAGGTGGAAGTTTTTGACTTTGAGTACGAGTATAATACCCAGCAGCAGCAGATTCAGAATTACTATTACAATTAGAGGTGGCGGGGGCGGAAGAAGAAATGGTGGTTTCACGGCATTTACGGCGTTTGGGCTTAGTGGGCTGAGTTTGGATTTTAAGGTAAGCTTTGGTAGTTATAGTACTAGTAGTAGTTGTTGTTGTTGTAGCATTAGTAGCCGTTGCCATGAATAATTGTTTTAATTGTAAAAATTCTCTCTATTCTGCCAATGTTTAATTGTCCTTTAGCTCATGGCATTGGACATTTGCCAAATCAAAGCTAATATGTAATTTTTGTTTAATTGGGATGTGAAAATTTAAAAAATGGCGATGGACACGAGACAGAAAACAGCAAAACAACAATAAATGTGAATAGAGACTCTTTTCTCTCTAAAACTTGGGTATTGGAGATGGGATCTTAATCAGATTTGTTTGTTTTTGGGTTTTTAAAGGATCATTCTTGTGAGGATAAAATGAAAAAAGAATTTATTGGATGTGGATTTTCTTGTTTGTGAAAATGGGATCCTAATCTATTTCTCTTTATTTTGCCTTTTATTGTCGAGTTGGGGCCAGAGAGCAGAAGAAGCAAGAAGGTAAAAAAATAGGCGCGGAAAAATAGGCCCACACAGCGTCATTTTGTTTTGTTTTCCACTCTTTCTTTTGTTGTTCATTTCTTGATTTGGCGGGATTGTAGAAGGTAAAAAAAAAAAAAATTAATTACGGTGAAATTTTTTATTAATTTTTTTTTATTTTTTTGTGGTTGATTTAAGTTTATAAATTTTTTAAATTAATGCAATGGGACTCTTTATTTTTTTTTATTCATTTAAGCCAACAAATTCAAGAAAAAAAATAAATTTTATGATAAATTGAATATATGCTAATAAAGCGAAAAAATAATTATTTAATTTAATAAAAAAAATTATAAATATCATATACATATAAAAAGATATTGAAAATATTTTTTTTAATTTCTTATATAAAAATAATTTCACCTTAATTTAAAAAAATATAATAATAATATTTTTTTCTAAAATTTGATGTCATGTTACTAAAAATATATATATAATGTCATAAGATGGATTTAAGAGTTAAATTGAGTCAAATTTAAAAATTTATAAGTTTAAGTGAATAAAAAAATTAATAAATTATCCAATTAAGTTAATTTTTAAAAGTTTATGGAATTAAATGAATTATATGTAAAAAAAAAAAGAGCTTAATAAATATTTTCACGAAAATTCATAATTTTTTTTTAAATTTTTCCTTTTTTATAATTGTTTTAGAATTTTACATTGGCTAATTGGGGCACTCCCACTTAATGTTCAAGATTGGTGATTAGTTTATAATTAGCATTAAGAAAAAAAAAACTATTTAAAAAAAAAATTAAACACTATTAAAATTTGACTACTTACAAATTGATAAATATTGTTTACTCATATTTTATTTGTAAACCATAAAAATTATGGATTCATTGCTAAGTTATATTTAAGTGTAAATACATCTAATATAATCTATAAATCTCATTTTAATATTTAATCCCAATATAATTAATGAAAAAATAAAATAGACTCAATTCATTATTGATTTAATTTGAATGCTACCATTCAAATCTAATTATATTTTTTCTATAATTTATTTCAAACATTAAAAAAAAGATTTATTAAAAATTAATTTCAAACATTTAGAAAAAAAAGTTTATTATAAATTAATTGAATTCCTTTTTTAGACAAAGCATAAATGATAGGACACCTCACTATGACCCAAAATACAAGAGACATTATGTATTATTTTTCTTGTATTGGGTAGTTAATGGGGACCCAAAACTAGATAACACAATGGCAATAATATAATATTTTGTTAATATCATACATTAATGAACACTTTGATTATATTGAGTTTTTCTTAAATAAGATCCACCTATTAAGCAATTGAGTTTGAAAAACAATGTTATATAAGATTACATCCAATTTAGTTTAATTAATCAATCAAATATTAATATTTTGATATATTTATTATTTAAAATAAGATTTAAATGAAATTATAATACTAATGTTTATATTGAGTTAAATTTTAATTAAACATAAATTTTTTACAATTAAATAAAATTTATTTAAATTTAATTTAATTCGACTAAAATAATATATATGGGTTTAAATCTAGTCTGAAAATCAAAAATTTTTAAATTTGTCAAAATATGAAAGATATTTTTACAAAAAAAAAATAATTTACATAATATTTTATTCATTAAATTGAGATATTTCAAAAAAAATTATTTGAATTTTAAAAATTTGCAAGTGAATAAAAAAAATGTGTACCAAGTAAATAAAAATTTAATAAAAAGGGTGCTCCAATCAATAATAACATAATTCCAAAAACATGTACTACCAAACAAAACCTTTATTTTGTTTGATCAAATCTCTCACTTTTTTAATTTTTTTTTTTTTTTTAATTTTGCCCTTTCATTTTCCTTTTGTTTTTATTCTTGAGATATTATATTCAATATAAATATTTATTATTGAATAAATATAATTTATTTTGTGAACAACTCACTTATAAAAATGAAATTCAAACTTAAGTTTATTTAAAAAAAATTTCAAACAAGAAAATTTTAGATAAATTTAATCCATCATATAAAATTATAAACTAATTAATAGTAATTTGATATATTAATATATTAATTATAATATACATTCTATAATTTATATAATTAATTATTATATTAGTTTTATAAAATAATTATTACTTAATAATATATAATTATTATTAATAATTTATAATATTATATAATCAATTAAATTCACCTAAAATTTTTTCTGACTTTCAGTATTGGATATCATGTGATGTCTCACACTCTATCCTTCACATACCATTTTGCTTGTTGAGGGTTCATAAAGGTTTGGGCTATATAATATGGAGGACATGTGGCCATAAAAAATAGTCCTAAAAATCCATTTGACTTATTATTTATTTATTTATTCTTTGCCCTTGCACTACTCCAGATTCAAGAACAGTTTATAAATTCTACTTGTAGAATATAATTGTCTTAATTAGATATGTGGGCCATGGCCCACCACATTAGCAAAACATTGGTAAAGCCCTACAATGCAAAAAAAATAAATAAATAAATAAATAAAATTTCCTTGCTTGCTTGTTGCATTTTGAAGAAAAATGATGGATTAGATAGTAATTAATCATAATTTATCATCCATAATCATGAAAAATCATCATTACAAGGAATTTTTTTTCTTTGTATACTAATGTTTAACTCTTAATTAGGTTGAATAATTTCACTGGCGATATAATGTAACATCAATTTTCCACACAAATTGTCATTGTATTGAGAATTTCATTAACTTATTGTCTAAAACTTCATATACAAATGTCTTAAAATAAATCAATGTCAAGATTTCAATCGAACAGATTGAATATTTAATATTTTTTAAATTCAGATATAATCCAAGAAATTAATTACTCATTTAATAGCTATTTTATAAGATAAGTCCAATTCTTGTACTGTATGTTTTGTCTCCCAAGTGTGGGGTGGTCATGTGGTAATGTGGTATAACTGGCTAGCATTAACAACTTAATTGGTGATCTAAAAGTTGTTAATCATTCTTCATAGATTAACAACTATTGGCCAAAGCCCGCTAATTAGAAGTTAGAAGTCAATATTCAAATTTGAAGTTTTTAGAATATAATCATGGTTGAGCCCATATGGGTTGGATCAAATTATCCAATTTCTTATGAAATTTTTGGTGCAAGCAATTTTGAAGAGGAAGAGCAACCTATGAGAGATAGAATCTATTGTTGACAGCATTGTTTTAGAGCTACCTTCTTTTGTTTCTGCATATTTTTGTTATGCCCCAAGATCAAAGAATGTGCAGCTGATGGTAAATTTTTTTTATAATAATTCATCCCCCTTGGATTGGGTTGGTAACCGTCCCCAAGCCTGGCATCCATTATGTTTTTTCAGGCCTCTTGGCCTTGTTTCTTAAGTTTATGAAGTTTAGTCTTTCCCTCAAACAATGATCCATTTTCTTCATTTGGTTCAATAATGGATTCAGCTCTTCAATATAGATCTAATTCAAGAGATATAACTTACAGATTATATATGTTTTTGTGTAGGGCACATAGACCCAGATAGAGGCCCAATTATTGATGCAAATTGTTAGCCCAACAAGTTTACAAACAATTCATGAACCTTATTGCTTGGAATTTTTTTCCCTGTAAAATATGAAACAGGCATAACAGTGAGTCAACAAAAAAAGAATTTTGCCATTGGGTTACAAATTAATCCAATGTTAAAAGTTTTTGCCTTATAATTGAGAAAGTCAGAGATTTATGGTATATCAAAACATATTTAACACCCATTTTGATGACCTTATTCTCTATTATTTTGCAGGATCCATTGCACATATCACTTTAGAGAAATTAATATCATCAATAGTTAAGAACTAAGGACACAAATAGCCTTTTATTTTTGGGTTAATTTATTATTGCCTTCGGTAAAAAAAAAAGTTAATTCAATTAATTTGATTTAGAAAACGAATGATAAATATAATTTATAAAAGTTTAACAAATTAAATATTTTTTAAAATAAAATAAAATTAGATGAAACTAATTATTAACTAAAAATTTTCAATTTCGCCACCTAATATTCAGGAATTTCATTAAATTTCGATTAGTTAATAATCGAACTGGATGGAATTCATAAGGAATAAAGTTGTTCAGAGCCTATTATTTTTTTCTATTTACAAAATTCAAATGCGATGACTTACTTAAAGGGACCTGAACTCTTTATCATTCAGACTAATATATGTTAATAATTATTAATTAAATTTTTAGTTTTATAAGTTTAATCGGTTGACCCACATTTCAGAGTTGATGTATGAGCTCATACATATAGGAGTATATCGTTATCTTTTTCTTCATCAACTATATATGTTTTAGTTTAAGGCTTTGGCCTTTAGCCTCTCAAATAGAATAGAATCCAAATCAAATTGGTAAAAAAAAACAAATACATAAACCACACTTGCTCTATTTCTCTCTCAAAGTACAAATAAAGTACTGCATGTATATATATATCCAACCAAGAAAAGATAGAGATTAAGAAATTAATTAATTCACTTTGAGATTCAAATAAATTTTACTTAATTAACTATAATATGGGTTCCTTGCCCAAAATATTTTTCTCATTCTGACAGATTTGCTTAAAGTAATTAAGAATATAATTAGTATAAAAAAAAGGTCTGGAAGCCACTCTTACTTTCTCAAAACACTAAGGGAGACAATAGACACATTGCCTCTGTTGTTAAATGTCATTAACTAGCTGTAATTCCTCTTTAAATTATTCTTTTGTGCAGCTACTCTCTGTAATTCTTCTAATTTAATACTTAATCAACTTGCTAATTAAAAATATAATCAAGCTATATATAGCTCATCTATTAATTAGCCTTTCCTGTTTAATTTGCCAACCTGTACCATCCTTCATTGCCTTGAATATATATATATAGTGTCATTAATTAATTTTTTTAGCCATGTTGCTTTGTTAATTTATCATGTTAAAAGACTAATTAAAAAAAGAAAAGCAAAGCAAAGCCCAAGTACATATAGTACCATTTTGTCCCTAATTTATTTATTAATATATTGTATAATAAGTACATTCATTGTTTTGAATTACTGTTTAAAAAATATTTTTAATATTCAAAATATTAATTAAAATATTCTAAAATTAGATTTCATATAATTTTTTATATAACCACATAATATTCAAATATATTAAATTTGACTAATAGAATCAGAAAGAATC
Organism: Aleurites moluccanus; assembly: GCA_948193065.1. NCBI lineage: Eukaryota > Viridiplantae > Streptophyta > Magnoliopsida > Malpighiales > Euphorbiaceae > Aleurites > Aleurites moluccanus. Next base: position 58,224 of record CANXYC010910328.1, on the reverse strand, counting down.
TACAAGAAATAATTATTTTTTCTATTCATAATGTTCGAACTCATGACATTATTTAAAAAAAATAAGATTCTTACCACTTTAACCAATAAATATTGATAATTTTACATTATTTAATTATAAATAAGAACTTTAAAAATTTCTACCTAACAACATCAAATTAAAATTATTTACATATAATATATGATTTTCATTAAAATAACAACTAAAACAAAGGGTGTAATAAAGAGATTAAAGGTAATCCCGAACCCCTAAAATATATATATATGTAAATTTTTAATTAATTCTCTTAAAAAAATTATATATAATTTATGACATTAAAATTTTATACTAATTTAATTTTGGCTCCCTAATAAAATTTTATAGTTACGTCTATAACTAAAACTCAATAAACTTGAAATTAAAGTCTAATATAATTTCATAAAATTTTCCATAATTAGTAATTAACAATAACTAATTTTATGGCTTTATCATAATAATAAGTTTTTTTGTAAACTTTGTTGTTATTATTATTATAGGGGATAAAAAAAATAAGTGCATAAACAATGATTAGTCATTCAATTTCCCAGAACAAGGGAAAAGGACATTAGAGAGATCAAAAGGCACATGGTCCCTGTCAATCAGTTTATAAGAATATGTCCTCTCATTTTCATTTGAATATGTCTTGTTAATTCATTCATTTCAGTTAAATATAAAATTAATGGTTAATATTTTTTAAAAAATTAAAATTAAAAATTTCAAATATAAATAATTATAATATAAAGAAAAATCTCGAACATTAATTTTATATTTAATAATAATAATTACATAAACATGATTTATCATATTTATCTGAATATAGAATGATTGTAATCCGTAAACTTTTATATGCCAATTTAAGCATGACCCATATATATATGAACATTTTGCAGTAGCTTTACATTGCAACTTGCTGTTAATTGTCCTATTTCATAATTATATAAAATTAAATAATTAAATAATTAAAATTATTTAATTAAATATATATTAAATTGGTATTATCTTTGCCATTTGTTGTGAAGCAAGGACAGTTCCTGACAAGCAAAGTTGGATGGAATTTGATTTTTAGCTTGCAATTGTAGGCAGCTTGTGATTCTGAGTTAAACGTAATGGCAAGCAATTTCTGATTTTTGATTAATGAATTTGGAGCTATTAGCTACCCAACAAATTAATCATGCTTCCTGCTTTTATTATATCAAGAATTATTATAGTGAAATTAATATATTCTGACCCAAATGAATGTAAAAATAAATAAATCCAATTATACAAATCTATAAAAATGGGATTTAATTAATTTTTAGGTTAATGTAATTTGACATGTACTTTCGGTTATGTGGGGGTATGTGATCAATGTTGTATTTAGCTGGACTAATTGTTAATTAGAGATGGAAAACAGTATGTCTCAGATCTAATTAAAAAAATTAATAATTTATTAAAAAAATTTTATTTGATATTTAAATTCAGTTTTATATATAAAAAAAATTTTCAATTTTTTCAAACTCGTAATATAGAAATTTTTTTAGACTTATTTAACATTAATTTCATGACTTCATTCCTGCTATTAATTTCATCCTAATATGGCCAAAAGCCAGCAACTTTAAGCCAAGTTAATTTGCATTCTCTCATATATTACCTCATTTTAATTAAGCGTTCATCTTAATCAAATTGAGAAATTATTAAGCGCCAAAAGCAATCCCATGAAATGGGATTGTTAGCTATATATAGCAAAAGAAGTTTCTAGTAGTTGTTATCGTTATTATTATTATCATTATTTAAGTATTAGAGATGAAAGTTGAATTTTTTTTAAAAACATAAGCCGAGTGGAAGGGATTTATGAAAAAAAAAACAAATAAAATAAAACGATTCTGATTCTGATTGGAACTCAAGGGCATGTATACAACGACAAGAAAAGGGACAAGGGTGGTGGTGACCAGTAAGAGCTCCTCTCCTAGCTGTCTGGGTCGGGCGTGGTGGCGGTATATGGACGGGGCTTGAGGTGTCGTGTCTTTATTTAGACACTTTTCAGACCCAACTTTGAACTTTGGGTGGATGGGTCATTGGTGGGTGGTGGTGCACCGTCCACGGTGGGGATTACTTGATCCACATTTGGCCATGCCCTTTACCCATCTTGTTTCGCTTCTTCCCTCGCCACCTTAATCCCACACTCTTATGTCTTGGCCCCCACTTACCCTTATTCATGATTTCTCTAAACTATACCAATTCTTTTACTTCTAGTAATCACTTAAATTTTCTCAAATAAATGCTAATTAGGTTTGATTTGGTCTAAAATAAAAAATATATTCAATTAGTTTTCATTAATTAAATAGGATGAAAATCTCTCCAATAAAGTATAGTATGTGTTGAATACAATATTGTCTGTTGGAAGCTTAAAATAACTCACTTACCTCCTAATAATAATACAATTTTGGATGAATTCATATGCATGTATTTTGGTTCATCTCATGCAAGTGCAAGGGCATGTTAAATTTTTTTTTTTTTTATGTATTGGATTTTCTAGTTTGGAATTTTGTATGTTCTGGTTTAATTTTTTTTTTTTATCATTAAATTAATATTCATTAATTTATAGACTAATTGAGTTGAGTAATGAAATTATTATCTTAATTAAATTTAAATGTGCTAATAAAGATTAAATATCCATTTGGAGTATGTTAGTGGCACATTTAATAGAGGACAATGACACATTGATGTGCCAAGTTCACCAAAAAGACCCCGTAAAGCCATGACTAGATGATCACTTCATTGATTTTGTTGTTGCTTTAATGTCTTCAACTTATTTTGTGGGTTATTATTATTCTAAGGGATTTATAATTGGTATTTAACCATTTCCCAATTTTATGTCTTGACACATTTCAATCTATGACTTTGCCTTTGCCCATTTTAGCCCATTACTTGCTAATTAAGAATTCCTAATACTCTCTCTTTCCCTTCATCTAAAAAGTGATATGCTAACATTGAGAGAAAGGATGTGGTTGATTTTTATGAAATAAGGTATATTAATTATTAAAATTTCTCAAATGAAATTTCAATTCCAAAGTTATTTTTGAATTGAATGAGTTTTGTTGGATATATATCCATTTTGATTGTGTGGGTGATTGAATTTTTAATTTAAAAATTATTTATTAATTAAAATATTATATTAAATTTTTAAGTGATTGAATATTTGATTTAGAGCCAAATAAGTGATTATCAAATTATAAATCGTGTTTTTTAATAAATTCCAAATAAGAATTTATCACTCGAATAAGTAATTATGAAATTTTTTTATTTTACTCTGAATTTATAATTTATCAGTTGAATTGCAAAAAACCCTTATATATATATATATATGTTTAGAAAAGGATAAACTATATTTAAATTTTATGGTGAAATGAAAACATCATAGTTTATATATGATCAATTACTTTCAAATCTTGAATGATTTCAATTTTTTTTTAATATTTTATAATTATATAGAAATAAGTACTCGTTATTATATATTTTAAATTAATTAATTATTTTTATTTTCGTTTATCCTTTGTTGAGTATGCATGATGAATTGCATGTATATATATTGCTATGCAGCATTAATATATTTTCAACATAGATAAATAATTTTAAAAAAATAGAATTTGTTATTCCATTATCTATAATTAATTGCTATAATTTTTTAATATTATTATAATAATTTAAAGTTTAATTTTTTACATGGTGAGACAGATACTTGATAATTTAATTTTTAATAACATAATATTATTTATCATATGTAATAGGTAGACGGGCACTAGAATAGAACAATTGAAGGCATATGGCTTGAACAATGTTCTTCTTGTAACTTGTAATTAATTAAGTGCATTTCTAATTTCTTAATTTTAATGACAAACATATTATAATAAAACCTCTATAAATTAATATTAATAAAATTCATAAATTTTATTAATTAAAAATATATTAATTATCGAATATTAATTTAATTTATTAATTTATCGAATATTAATTTATAACGAATATACTGTATTTATATCTCGTAAAATTAGATATATGCCTCTCCATATATATATTAATTGCTGCTAAGAGCCTACAAAATTAAATATTAATAGTAGATTACAGAGTCTGATAACATAACAAGGTTAATATCATTTATACATGTTAATCATATCATATACTTATATTTAATTTCAAAAATAGTTATTTTTAGTAATTAGAAAAAACAAAAATTAAAAAGAATACTTAAATTAAAAGTAAAAATCCATAGAACAAGACGGCAGTAAATTTTTTTTTTACTTATTTATTAATTTTTGTAACTCTCGCTCTGTGTTGATGTCCTTGAAAGCCATTTCACTCTCATCTCAAGCCTTTATATAACCCACCTGTACTCTCTCTCTCTCACTCTGCTTCTCCTTCCCTTGAATACAAACAAAGACAAGCAAAGAGCAAGAACAGAGTATACCACTCTGCCATTAGAGGATGGGTTTTCCTGTTGGCTACTCACAGATTTTACTCCCTAAACTTCTAATTCACACTCTTTCGTTTCTGGGTTTTCTTCGAGAACTCATTAGCACTTTCTTTCGCTATCTGGGTCTTCCCGATTTTCTCGAACCTGACATTTCTTGGCCTGAATCTACCCCTCAGGTCCCTGAATTTTACTCTGTTTCCGCTGTTCTTATCCGTGAGATCCTTCCCGTCATTAAGTTTGCCGACCTTGTTGACCCACCGGATAGCTGTGCTGTTTGTTTGTACGAATTTGAAGACCAAGATGAGATCAGACGGCTCACTAATTGCCGACATATTTTTCATCGGAGCTGTTTGGACCGGTGGGTGGGGTATGACCAGAAAACTTGCCCGTTGTGTCGGACGCCGGTGATTCCAGAAGATATGCAAGAAGCTTTTAATGAGAGATTATGGGCTGCTTCTGGAATTCCTGAATTTTACGGGGAGTATTCTCAAATTGCTGGCTTGTAGATTTTAGATTCAATAATATCCAACTCAAAAAAAAATAAAATTGCCTTTTCTTTTTAGTTTTTTTTGGAAATTTTTTACTTAAAAATTATTATATATTACGATAGCATGTTTCTATTACTAATATTGAGAGTGAATCTATATTATTCGAGTGAAATTATATGTAATTATAAAAAATATAACACTTATATAAATTAATTTTTACGTGAAAATTTTTCTATTATGTGTATATATAAGAAAAAAAAATTAAGTAAATTTAGATGAATTTATATATCATCTTTTTATTGGGTTAATGAAATTACAATTTTAGTCCCATAATTTTTTTTTTATATTTGTAATTATTTATTTATTTTTAATTTAATTTCACTTAGATTTGGGTAGGCAAAGTGTAAAGAAGGTGGGATTTTATACTTTTATTGAATTAATAATAATTTTTTTATCAATTAATGGGTATTTTTGGTTGATAAGGGTAAGTAAGTAAGTTGATGTTGAATGATGATAGTTATATAACAATTTTGCATTTATGTGGATGTGTTTTTAGCGTACTTTTCAACCATTATGACGACTAGGAATGTGTCATTATTCATTGTTCTTATGGATCTAGACAAAATTAAGGTCCTTTTTTCATTTTTTTTTCTCTTGCAAATTTTCAAATTGGTACCTAACCAGTACTATTAGATCCATCAAACAACGTTTAATGTATATTACATTTTCTCTTTACACCATTAAATGAACTTTCAATTATTGAAAACTTGTTAGATGGCATTGTGCATAGCATTTTTTAACTGTCTTTCACTTTTTTGCCTTTCTTGGAAAGGAATCTGTGGTTGGTTGTGTCATTATTTGTCTTTCACTATTTTGGATTTCATTTTTTTCCCCTTTTATTTTTGTTTCTTGTTATTTAATTCTTTTTTTTTTCTCTCTTTTAAATGCAGCAATAATACCAAAAATTTTAAAATATTATTTTTTTAATAAATTTTACTTTAATTAACTATAAAGATACTCCAATAAAAATTAGTTTTTCGAACTCTTAATGTTAAAAATATATTTTAAAAACCGGAACGAAATTAAATATAAAGATTCGAAAGAATTATATATAATATTTAAAAAATAAAATTTAAGTTTATAAGTCGTGCCATCAAGAAATACTATAAAACCAACTATACTTACTGCTTTTATGATTATAATAATATGTTTAAATGATAAATGTTGAGATTAATTAAAAATCAACAAAATGAATAATCTACAAAGCTTCTTCTATTAATAAATTTTATAGATTGCTTGTATCTTTTGAGGATAAAATTAAGGATAAATTAAATTAAATTCTAAATATTATAGGTTAGTTAGCAATGCAGAGTTATTATTATATGGTTAATTAACAAATCAATTAATTTAATTTATAAACTAAAATGAAGATGTGTTCAAAGAAGCATCTCTTTGAACATTCTTCTTGTACCTAACTCTCAAAAGAATAGTGTCCACATGGTTTTAAGAAAAATCAAATGATGATTTTTATATTTAAACTTCTAGAAAAATCAAAGAACAAAGCCCACACACACTCTGTTAGATATACTTAAGTTTGATTAAACTACCCTAATACTATATTGAAGAGGTAAAGGAACCAAATTTGCTTTCTTTCCCACAACAATTATTATTCTAAACACCTAATAATTCTTTAATATAGAATCATAAAATAATTAAATAAAAAATTCACACAAATAGTTGACTTGTCTTTACTCTTTTTCAAATCATGATTTTGTTAATTATTTATAATAACATCATATAATAAATATAATAAGATGAGAACATATAAAGTAAAAAAGAATATTAATACTGAATAAAAATAAAAAATAAAAGAGTCATTTTAGCTATATTAATTAGGTGTATAAAATAAATCTCTATACTCAATATATATAAAAAATTTTATTATAAATAACGCTATCAGCTATCAGCTATAGAAGTATACGTTTAGTTGCATCATTTCATGTATTTTTCTATTTTCTTTATTTTTTGTTGAAGAATTTTATAAATATGCATATTAGTTTTTTTCCAAGAATAATTAATGATGCATGAAAATTAGGAGATTCAGATAAGGATTGATTAGTGAGGTCTAGGCAGTCGAAGATAAGGCTTTGCATTAGATAGCATGCAAGTTGTTTTGGTTGCATCATTATAAAATTATGCAAGGGCAAGTGAATGTTCCAATTTCTTGGTGAAGAGTCTTACCATTTCTAAATTCTAATAATTGGTTGATTAGGTCATCAAAGTCTTGTCCACCTATACAGAGTTGTAATCAACTTGTTAACAAACTCTAGAAATTGCAGAGACTTTAAGGTCAACTTGTTTAATTAAAATATCCATCTTCATACTTCTCTCATATGCATCTCAATTTCTCCGACCATGCATGATATTGTTGAAATTTTTTTTTAAGGATTTTGGGTAATTAAATTATTCTTATAAAAGCACAATATTAATAGTTAATATTAATTTTTTTTTTTTTTTATGAGATACCATATTTATTTTTTATGAATCACACGTCTAATTATGTGAGAAATCCAAACAACATAAACTTTTTACCATCTAAGTCCACTCAAGCTAGGGTTTGAGTAGTGATATTGCTGAAATTCCATCAACCATGTATGATATTGTTGAAATTTCATCAACTGCACAGACATGTCCGAGTTTAAGAGACTATGTGACACTAATGTTTAAATTATTATTAAGAAAAAAATATTTTGTCGAAAATATTAATTAGGTATCATATTCCATAGCATCACCCAGGTTGTGTGCTAGTATATTATAAAAGAAACATAAAACTGCTCTTTCGTTTTTTTATTACAACATTTTAAATTCACACTAAAAACAATTTTAATAGCATCTTAATCAACGTATTTAACATAAAATGCATTTGTCAACCATGGCTGAAATAACAATATCAAACAATCACAGACTGATGATAATGAATCAGATGAAAAAGAGAATGGCATTTGGTAGCAGATCAAAACATCTGCCATTATTCAGATAATAATTCACAAATTGATTCCTAGTGCCATCTAGATGGATAATAGTAAGTTTAGTTCCTCAAGCAGTAATCTACATAAATTATGCAAATGCACGAAATACAAATTTATACATACCAATAAAGTGGGGAATATACTGGGAGAAGAAAAAAAAAAATTGTCTAAATTTTCAGGTTTAATGAAAGAGTAAACCAACATCAATCCTTGTAAAATACTCCTCGGCCAATATTCATCAAAGTGAACAGATCACCTAGAATAGCCAGAAGGTGGATAACTGGGTGGAGGGTAATTAGATTGAGGATAAGCAGGTGGAGGATAACCATAGGGCTGTCCATATCCTGCTTGTGCTTGAGGTGGATATCCAACAGCAGGAGGAATTGGCTGATCAATGCGTGACATCTGCTGAACAGGGGGCACTGCCATCACTTGAGGCCCAAATTTGCCATCTCTTTTATCCATTTCGATCTTGTGTTGAGTCTGCAGATATAATAAGTTAGCATGCTATAATATAATATAATATTTACAGTTTCTCATTTCATGCGCTTTGTTGGATCGTGTCAGTACCTGCATACAGGCGCAAACCCTGACCACAGAAAGAGATAAAATAAGTACAAGTCAACAGTAATTTTAGCTAAAGTGCATTTAGAAGGAAGCGGAAGTAATGCTTACGTGCAATACACCATATCGGCCAAACATGATAATAGCTGCGAAGCCTCCGAAATTTCCTCACTCCCAACAATCATTGCGATAATGGAGAATATACATGCAATTTGTTGGAGACACAACATAAAACCCTGAGAGGAAAGAAGCAACATACTTAAGCTTAATCAATCTCAAAATAAGCATAATGTAATATGAAAGTGACAGAGAGAGAAAGAGATAGTACAATAATGCAATTATCACATCGTGTCGTCTGAATGTTGAATTCATCTTGCAAAAGAAAGCGGGTAGATGCCACTGAATTTCCAAAGCAGCAGAATACCTGAGAAATCAAAGACATTATTGGAGTTGATAACATCAGAAACAGTCTCCACAGTTGGCGCATCTAGTTACAAGACTTGTGAAAGCATGTTAACTCTAATAATCTGGGTTGGAGGATCTATAAATCCAATTAAATGATTCTCGATGATCTATTACAGTTTTGATAAAGCATGTTAACTCCTAAATAATTACCAAAGGAGAAGGCACATTTTAGGCTATAAAGCCAGCAAGTTCTCAACCAATTTGTTTCTGAGATAATCAGTTTGTCAATACAAAATCAAATGAAATAAAATTTACTCCTATACAATGAAGATAAATAATTAACCAAAATTGTTCCCAATCCTTAAAAAGCTTATAACGAAAACATGATGAACAAGTACTAATTACTATCCTTTTTCTGTTCTCTTTCAAGTGACAGTCTTCATTGACTAGTATAATCTGGGTTGATGGTTACCAACAGGGTCATCAACGAGGAATGATCCTACAGACTAATGGAAGATGTTCACAACCACACTGCACAAGTATTGCATTTTATTTTGCAAAAAATCTATATGGAGGCAATGAATTTTAACAAAGTCATTACCAAGCACAAGTTGACCAATATCCAGAATCAATGTTTTGAGCAGTCAAGATAAACAATTTTTAGACAAAGTCTGCTGAAATTTCTCAAAATTTGTAACAGATTGCTTTATTTTTGTTACAGAATTCAAAGGAAAAAGAAAACAAGATCAAACATAAAAGCCAAAGAGAGTATAACTTGTAAATTCTGATACAAAGAGAACCAAAAATCCACTGGTTTGGTTTTGTTGTCACAGGCTCAGAGCATTATATTTCTATTCTCTCTGTAAACATCATTTTCCACGAGAGAAATAATTGTTATACAGACAACTAAATGGAAATTTCGTAATTGTTTTTGCTTCAACATCAGGTTCTTATTATTAGAGATTTTCATGTAAAGTTTACTAGTTCAGAGTTTTAGTTTAATTTTTTTTTTAAATCAAGGACACTGATTTATTGTAAATTGGTTCTCTTTGCTTCTATTAACTGTTTGATTCTATGTCACTCTAGCAGTAGCAATTTGTCTCTAGTCTCCATACTAGAGCACTGAATCAGGATCATAATGATGATGTACTGAAAGTCAACATAGGAAGACACCATATGTGCATATTAAATTTAAAAATTAAGCATCCATGAAAACTAAAATCCATTCTACATGTACACAACATGAACTCCTACATCCATGAAACTCATCCTACCAGCAATGCTACAAACAAGGAACTAAATTGGAATAAATGCAAGGCAAGAACCATTTTCAGTTTCTATCATGTAACTGATCTAATATTTCCCTTTGTCTCCATTTCATTTGGCAGGTTTTCCATTGCAGAAAATCTGCTTCTAAAGGAATAGTTCAACATTTGCTTCTAAAGGAATAGTTCAATATTTCAAGGCAGATTGCCTGAACTGAATGGAGGAGGATAAAATATTTCACCAGCTTTCAGAAACAAATAGAAAGTTCCTGAGGCACAAAATACAATTGTCAAATATTCATAATCCAAATAGCTACAAGAAGGAAGGGATATTAATCTGATTTGTCAAAAAATGCTGGTTCAGTAGAAGGGTTTCAGAAACAAAATTAATCCATGTGCACAGTTAGTATAGTTATCTTCTTTAAAACTACTATATGCATCTCCGAAACTCCTATTTCAAAATCTACCTCACAACCAGTTTAGCTTGGGAAATATACTCTGGAGTTGAATCTTGGACCAATGAACATAAAGCGAAGAAATACAACACATCATGATGACCAATGACAAAATAAATTCTGTACCTCTGTGGCAAGGCAAACTTCTGGGCACTTGCTTTCACCACACCTGCCACTACAAGGCATGTATCCAGCACAACAGACATACCTATGACAAAGAAGACTGTTAATTCAGAAGGATATCATCAAAACATCAAAAGATTTCTATGAGAATAAAAATATCAATTACCTTGACATATCATTGTAAAGAGCTCGTTTTCGGAGCAAGTATGATACGCATGGCCCACTACAACACAATTAAAGAGAATTAGGTGCATTGAGATAAAGGGCACCCTCACATCAACAAGTAAAAATTCAATAACTTTATGATATTTTAATGGTACATTGCATGAAAAGTCCTAAATAAAATGATACATATTACATTTCATGAAGATCCTATAACAACACATAAGTTCATGATTTTATACTAGCACTTTTATAATATCTAGTTGATATATCAAATATCTTTCTTTTTCTTCACAACCATCTCAAAAGAAACCTAAAAGCACTACCCCACAACATGATTTATCAAACACTTCGTTTATTTTAATCTCTCCCTAATGAATTGATGATAAGAATAAATACAATGTAAAGCATTTATAACGTACAGTATAAGGTAAGTGTAGGGGAAATGGCAGTATAAGAAACAACAGAATAAAATATCATGTCTTAAAATGAAGGGATAACCAACTAGGAACGTGATGAAAAAAATGGTCCTGTTACTCTTGTATGTGAAACAGAGCCAGAACTGAAGCTTTTATGATTGAAAATTCCATGCCCAAAAGCATTGCGACAATAAAAGGAAAGCCAATGAGATCGTGGATGAAAATTAATGGAAAGAATAGAGATAAGAAGATTAATTTGAATTAATACCTAACTATCATGCCTCAACTCATGCTAATTGATTAGAATCTGAAGACAGCTGAGTAATAGGAACAGTCATAACCAAAGTCAACAACAAATAGAATGAAGAAGGTACGAGTTAATCTAATGCAAAGGCAAAAACAGAAGATGAATGCAAATTGCAAACTCATGAAATAATATTTTCTTATTTCCAAACAAACTCTCTAATGCATAACTGATAATTCTTTCCTCCCAAAGAATCACAATTATCAAAATCACCCAATTTTGAACAAATTACAGACACCAATGAAAGTCAACCCTATGTCATAGCAAGTCAACAAACCTTAATTTTCCAAAAAAAAAAACCCATGTAATTTAACAATCAAGAGCAAAAACTTGAAGTAAACAAAACAAAACAGAACAAAAATTGAGGCAGATAATTGAAAAGAACAGTCAGATCTACATTCCAAAAAGCAAATAAACAGTAGATCAAGAGTACTTACCACCAAAAAGAAAAGCAACAATCTGCACTCACATTAAAAAAAAAAAAACCCAAAGAAAAGCCAAAATGTTAGATAAACTACCAAACCCATAAAAAATATCATTAACAAATACCCCCAAAAAAAAAAGATCAGAACTTACAAGGGGTATCAGCTTGAATGGTGTGCACAAGATCAGTGTGCCAGAGATTCCTAAAGTTCTGGCGGAGCTGCATCTTGTCGAGATGCTGTTGAGAAGCCATGGCGACAAAAACAGATCTCCCTCACACTCCCAAGAAAGAAAAAGAATGAGAATTTCACACTTCGAAGGCACAAAGAGCTTAGTTTTATAGAAAATTGAATATGTATAGTCTACAGAAGAACGTAAAGAACGAAACTTTTTGAATTTTTTGATAGAATTTTCATTCAAGTGGAGACCTCTTTAGAAGCTTATTTCTATATATAGTTCCATCGAATCAAAGCCAAAGAGAAACAACAATAATTGGTCCTTCCTAAGCGAAAACGATGACTTCCAAGAGACAACCCATTTCCCTAATTTTTCGATAATTAATAATAATAATAATAATAAAATATACCTGGCAGTTGTTGCGTAATGCATATCTCGCTTTCTGATTGGTCCTTGACATAAAAAGGATCAATTTAATAATCTTGGTTTTAAATTAATATAAAATAATTTATTTTAAAAAATTTAGGTATAATTATTTTTTTCAAAAATTTTAAATTATTTTATGATTACTACTTTGCATATAAATATATTATTATTATTATTATTATTGTAATACTATATAAAATATTTTATGTATTATATATTTTAAAAATATATATATATATAATACAATTTAATTTGATTATTTTAATTTTTCTACATAAAATAAAATAAAATTACTATTATTTGTTTTTGATAAAAAAATATCAAAGTTTTAATTTTCCATACTCTACACTTACAAACACTTGTCATTTCCATTAGGTCCAATTCAAAGAATACTGTTGACTTTGATGTATTGTAAAATATCTAGTTTGTCCTCTTTTTAATATTATTATTATTTTACAGAAATTATTACGGATATTTTTTTTATATACATAAAAATATATTTATATAAATATATTTTTATTTTAATCATATATAAATTTATTTTTATTTAAATAAAAAAAAATAAATTTATTATTATTTTAAAGCAAATCCTCACTTTACTGTTCATCTTATTTCAAGTGGACAAAAGTAACATATTTCCTAAAATTTTATTTATATAAGGGGGTTAGTGTGTCAATGACTGCTCAAACCCAGAAATATTCTTCTCTGATTTTGATTGACATTTTCTCCTTTTCTTGAATATCCTACTAATTATGGCTTCCAACAACTGTCAAAGTCAAACATGTCATTTCAAAACCCTCTTTTCATCTTCACCTCAAAATCACCACTTTGCAGCCTTTAAAATGGTTCAAATTTTGCTGGTTTTTCCAGTTTCTTGGGCTCTCAGGAGAAGAGAATTTCTATCAATAATTTTCCCTTAGAAACTTTCTTTGACATGGAGTCTCCAAATAATAATCAAAATCAAAACTTGAACATATCTGAAAATGGATTCCTTGCTGGTCATGACTTGAGGAGGAAAGTTCAGAGCACAGAAGATTTACAAGTTCTTTTTTGTGCTTTGTTTTTTATTATCTTTTTATTCATGCATGGCTAATGCTAACTTATATATGTATATTTTCAGAAAAGGATAACAACAAGTACAACATAGAGGTCTTGTATGTGCTAATCCAAAAATAGTACTTAAATTTTATGCAGAGAAATTCAAAGGTCTTTCGATAGTAATTAGCTGATGAACATTCCTATGATAGAAGAATCAATCATTTTAAAAATATACACTAATATGAATTTTAAAGAATAAATAATTAAAAATTTATCTAATTTTATTTCCTACCAACGTCATATGTAAGGCATAATTAGAGTTTAAATTTGGAAAACCAAATATAACTGATATTTCATTTTTTTTTACTCCAGTAAATGCAGTTTCAATTGCAGGGATAAAATTAGACTTTAAAATTTAAAGGGACTAAAAATAAATATAAACAAAAAAAAATTATAAAGTTAATGTAAAATTTTTTATTACTATTATTATATTGTAAAATATTTATTTATGTATAAATATAATAATATATTGAAAACAAATAAAATTTTAGAAAATTTAAGATAATTTATATATTTTTTAATAGAAAATAAAAATTTTAAAATTTTAAAAGTTAATATAATATGTATAAAGATATAAAAAATAATTTTGAAAAGTGGGGGAGCCATATACTCTAAGCTCTCCCATAATTTCACCCTTGCTCATGTGGTCTCTGGACCATTTAACTGATTAATTTCTTCTTTCTGCTTATATTACAATATATATATATATATATATATATATATATATATATATATATATATATATTTTACACATAATATATATATAATTTTGTAGAAACCCATAAAAGCACTTGTAGTTTTGTCCATTACAATGTAAAAACTCTACCACACTTGAGTGTTCATAAATTGTTGAACTCGTCAAATCCAATCCAATCAAATTTAACTCATAATTAAATCGTAATTTATTAAATATTATAAATTAAATTGATTTAAAAAAATTTTAATCTATATTTTATGAATTAAATCAAATGTTACATGTATCAATTCGTAAACCAATCTAATTTGAATTAAAAAATTTAAATTAACTTCCACGTAATTTATTTACAATAATTTCATATATATATTAATATTAAATGTGTTAAGTATTGATAAATAAAAACTAATTTTTGATATTATATTTAAATCTACTTGGAAAACTCTAACTCATATACTTTATTTTTTATATAGATAATGTCTCATAAAAAATATATATAATTTTTAGTTCTTACATATTATTTAAAAAAAAAATTACATCTTCATTGTTCTATCTATAAGTCGAGAAATAAAATTTACATTAAAATATATTTTAGTTTAATAAAATAAAAATTAAATTTACATTATCATAAAAAAATTTATTATTTTATAAAAACATAAATTAGTAATGACCTTCTAAAAATTTTATTAAATATTTACATATTTATATTTTGATTTTGATTAGTTTAATTTTTAATTAATAAATTTATAATTTATAATTTGTTAATTGAATTGAACGTAATGGCAAAACCGTCTCAATCCACAAACGCCCCTACACCACATGATGGAAAATAAAATGTTCTTCCTTAAAAGCATCTTTCAAAGAGAATTGTTCTTTTAATCAAGGGTGGAAGTACACCACCCACAAACTTTTCAAAATTAATTTTTATATGATATATCATATTAATTTTCTTAAAATTTTTAAATATTATATTGACTCTTTAAATTTTTAAAAATTAATTTTTACACCTATATATTTTTAATATATTTTAAAAAATATATCATATTAATCCTTCAAAATTTTATATTTTTCATTTTAAACTATATTTTTTAAAATATATGCATATAGCCATTTTAAAATTTTATCTACTACATTTATATTTTATAATTTTTTCTTAAAATACATATTAATTGCCTTAAATTTTAAGATTTTATTGATTATTAATATATTATTAATAATTATATATAAATAAATATTTTGAGGGTGTTTGGATAGAGAATTAAACACTATAAACTGCGTTTTAGGAGAAAGTTAAGGAGTTTTATGATTTTTAAAGTATTTAGGTAAAGAAAGGAAAATAGATTATTTTTAGAATTTAACGCAGATTTTAAAAGTTAGGGGAGGAATTTTATGATTAACGATCGTTTTTAATAAAATCGATTATTTTAACAAAACATTTGTTTTTATCCAAACACTTCCTTTATAATATAATAATAATACTACTTAAAATTTTTTGTATTAATCTGATAAATATAAATTTTTTTTTGTTTATGATTATTTTTAGTCCCCAACCTTTAGAATCTACTTATGCTCCAATTTTTAACAATTATTGCTTCATTAATTAAGAGTTATTGTAACGTCAAAAACAAGATTTGAGAGTTTGAATAACTATTAATTTTTTTTTTTTTTTTGTTGAGAAGATTGATGTATCAAAAATATATTTGTATAGACTTTTTAGGGGCTAAAAATTTTTTATAAAATTTTTTAAAAATTATAATATTATAATATTTTTTATAACGAATTTAATAATATATTTTTTATACAAAATAAAAATCAAATGGATCTAAAAATATTATATAATCCAGATCCATTTGATTTTTATTTTGTATAAAAAATATTTCATTTGAATCATTGTAAAAAATACTATTATAATTTTTAAAAATTTTTATAAAAATTTTTTGCCCCTAAAATACCTACACAAACACATCAGCCCCAACAACCCGTTTTTTAACGTCAAAAACAAGTCTGTATATCACTACTTGCCCTGTTTTGAGCTCTGTTTTTTATTATCTTAATAACAAGTACAACACTGAAGAGATAAAACAGGGGATTTCACTATGTATTAATTAGTTTAATAATGCATTTCCCTAAATGCATGTAATCATGGAGAATTTTAAATATGTCAATCTTTCAAAATGTAATTATTATTATTATAAACATATAATTATTGTTCATTTTATTATCATTTTTAATTTAAAATATTTTAAACATATTAAATTAATGGTTTTATAAATTAAAAATATGCTGTGGTGTTTGATCATGGAAGCAATGGCTCTTCTTGTATTATATAGATATAAATAATGGATAATTTTTTTCGAGGATAAAATTTAGAATCTCATATTTTGTGGATGATTGTATTGTCTTGTGTTCCTAATAATTACTATTTGATCCTTCAAACACAATGAGGTAAAATTCAAGATTATTGAAAACTTTACTGATAAATTTTTAAATTAATTTCATTCATCACATAAAATTATAAATTAATTAATAATATTTTATATTATATTTAATTTAATTCTATTAAGAAATTCATTTCATTTATAATTTATTTATTTGGTATATTAAATAATAAATATAAAATTCATTTCAAATAAAATAAATATTATATTTGGTATAATTTTAAAATTTATTTAAATATTTCACTTGATAAAAAATATTTCTATAAATATATTATCAAGAATTTGGATGCATTTATTATGGAGGACATGTAAAAAATATTAAAATTAATAAGAATATTTTAAAATTATGGAATTTATTTAAAAATATTAACTATTTTTATAAAATTTAATTTAATTATTTTCAATTCTACATATTTAATTATTTAAAATTCTAAATAAATTTAGATTTAAAATAAATATAAAATTATAGATTTATAAATAAATTTCATAAAATTTTACGAAATTCATTAATATTAAATAAGATGTTAATATATCGATATATTAATTATAATATAAATGTAAGATTTAAATAATTAATTATTATATAAATATTATAAATAATTATTATTTAATAATATCTAATTATGATTAATTAATTTATAATTCCGGAACTTAGAAAGCAAGTTGCATTACACCCACTCATATTGTTTGGTTTGTCCATTTTGCAGTCATCTGGTGAGTTGATTGAAATAGCATATAAATACTATTTTGATACAGCTCTCCCCAAACTGCTCAGTTACTTAATATTAAATATTCTATTAATTTCCTAATAAATATTCATACGCACTCTATATATAAAAATTGAGGCCTCATTTTATTTTATTTTTTATAAATTTTTGAGTTTTTAGATAATTTTAAATATTTAAAAATATTAAAATAAATGTTAGTTAATTAATAAAATATTTAATATGAAAATTAAATAGTTTCTTATTTTAAAAATTTTCATACAATAACTTTACTTAAACAAATTAAGTAAAAAAAATATAAAATAAATAAATATGATAGAGTAACATTTTTATACATTTTAATTATTTTTATTTTTATTCTCTATTAACTATCTTTTTATTGAACATTATTATTAATAATTTAAATCTTTCTATTAGTATAAAAATATTGATGGAAATATCGGTTAAAAAATTTATTAAAACGATAATAATTATTAATAGAAAATATATAATAATTTTATATTTATATATTTGTTTTGAAATAAATATTTTTATTTTTATTTTTATATAATAAAAAATCAATTAAAAATATTTTTTTGATATCAAACTGCTTGAAGCTTAGAATTACAACTAGTATATCATACTATTTTCAAGCAATCTTTGTAAAATATCATCACTTTTTTAATGGAAAAATAGAAAGTTAAGAGCTTGTTAAATATCATACATTCAAGTAATAAAAAATAAAATAAATATTAATATTATATTTAAACATAGTAATAAATTGATTTTTTTTTTTTTTAAATTGAATTCAAATACTCACACATAATGCCAAAATTAATATTCAGAATACCATTTCAAAATAAATTGAGAAATGTTATGGAATCATAAATACTCATTCTCTTTCCCTTATGGTGTCAGAGAATTGAAGCTTCAAAGGGGACCAGCAAAATTGATGGATGGAGAGTACTTAAGGGGTTGAGTTACACAGCAGTTTTTCATGTGATCCATTTTAATTATTTAAAAAATTTTTAAAAAAGTTTTTAAAATATTATATTTTGATAGTGTTTGATATAATGAATCTATTGATATATTTTTCATTATAAACAAAAATCATTTGGACTGCTAAAAATATATTGAAAATGCGTTAAATCTAGACCATTAAATATAATATATAAAATTTCTAATACATTTTTAGCAGTCCAAATGATTTTTGTTTAATATAAAAAATATATCAATAGATTTATTACATCAAACACTATCAAAATATAATTTTTTAAAAATTTTTTAAAAATTTTTTAAGTAGCTAAAATGGACCACATGAAGAGCTGCTGTATAAAAATACACAGCAGTCCCCCTCAACCCGTACTTAAGGTTGATTATTTAGTAATACTTTTCCCTTTTTTTTTATTTATCGTTTTAAATTTTTATTTATTTTTATTTTAATTATTATTTTAAATTTTTAAAATAATATTTATTTATATTATTTTTATAATATTTAATTAGAATATAATAATTTAATTTAAAATAAAATTAATAATATAAAATTAAATAAATTATTTTAAATTTAATTAATAAATATTTTAATATGTGTGTAAAATTTTAAACGATAGATAAAAAAAAAAGAAAAAAATATGTTTTTATTATAATCACAGTCTTAAACTTGATGATAAATATATATTTTGATATTTATAATTTTTATTTTATTTTAAATATTTAATAATACAGCTTTTCTGATGGGTGTGTATAAGGCACTAATTAAGAATTGAGTTTCGATGTTATGGAGTCATAAATACTTATTCTCTTTCACTTATAGTGTTCGAGAATTGAAGCTCCACAAAGGGTACCAGCAAAATTTGATGGATGGAGGAGTACTTAAGGTTGTTTCCTGAGGAAATGCATGCTAACATTTTGCAATATATTAATATATTTTTATGATAATGGCAGTCTTAAATTTGATGATAAATATATATTTTAATATTTATTATTTTTATTTTATTTTTAATATTTAATAATACGAACATTTTCTAATGAGCATGTGTATAATATTTATTAAAAATTAAAAATTAAAATAATATTAAATAAATAAATGAGTGAAAAATAAAAATTATGACCTATCACTTAAGATAATAATAATTATAACAAAATATAATTTTATTAATATTTTTTATTATTTATTTTATTTTATATATTAATTTATTTATATTTTTCAATGGTAACTATTTTAATTCCCTGAACTCCTATCCATATCTCTTCTTATTCTTTATTCTTTTTTTTTTTTTCCTTTTTCTATCTTGTTTTTATTTTGTAGGACTTGGGATATTTCCTGTCGTTCCTTAGAAAATAAATAAACAAAGAGTATGGTATCTTGTAGTGCTTTATTCTCTTTCAAGCTACAAGAGAAAATAAATAAATAAATGAACGAAGAATATGATTTCTTGTAGTGCTTTATTCTCTTTCAATCTATAAGTCAAATGCCATCACTTGTTCAAGGTGAATAATTTTAATTAAAAATCAATAATTATAAATAATTTATATCATATTCAAATTAAATAAAGTTAAAAATTATTCAAATCAATATTTTTAAATTTTGATTTGATAAATAATTTAAATTATAAATAAAATAAAAAATAAATATAATATTATATAAATTAAAATATTTTTACAACATAAAATTATATTTCAAATACATTTATGAAAAATTAAAATAAAAGTACTTATATGTTAAATAAATGAAAGTTTTATATCATGTAATAAAAATCAATTAAAAAAAATTTAAAATTTAATATAAAAAAAATTAAATAAAAAATTATATAAAATTAAAATTTACGTATAAATCAAGATATACAATAATATATATTTCAAATTGGATTGATTTTAATCAATTTTCATATTTAAATTATAATTAAATAAAAAATTCAGTTTAATTATTTTTTTTAAACTAATTCAACCATACTAATAATAAAAACAGCACTGTCATTTGCCCATTCGGAGTAAATAGATTAAATATAACTGACAATTATTGAACTTGGCAGTTTTTGCAATTGATTGGTCTTTGTAATTAAAGGGTCAATTTGAAATGATATTCAAATAGTAGAATAATCTTTATTATATTAGCACAGTTAGGGAACCTATTTTCTATTAATTGTAAGTGTAGGGGCATATGTGCAAGGAAGTCTGCTTTAAAACCCACAGGTGTAGTGGACTAGTCTCTATGTGTGTTTGGACTTTGAAAATCTCCATTGTGGGATAGAGAGAGAGAGTAGAAATTAACATGTTTTTGTCTTGTAGAAATAGAAGTGTGAAGCTTTGATTAAATAAATCGGAGCACAAGAGTGGCTTGTTCTTCTTCTGTGGCCGTTCGTTTCATTGCCAATACGCAGACAAAATAGTCTGAAAAAAAAAAATTATAACCAATAGAATTAGCAAGAAAAACAACAGCAAAAGCTTTTCTCTTGTTTTTCATCTTTCTTAAGTTCAATTCAATCAAAGAATTGAGCTCCAAGAAAAATAATGTCTTCCGATCTTTATTTTTATGATAACAATTTCTACCACCATTCTAGCCCAGAAATCACAGGAGACCTTTTTTTTCCTGACCCATTTTTTCCTTTTTGTGATTATGATACTAATATCTTCCAAGAATTCTCTAATGACCAAAATACTCGAAATACAGTTCATAATTCCAACTCTTTAGACAAGGTTAGCCCAAATATCCTCTCATCTTCCCCTCCAAATCACCAATTAGAGAACTTGTCTATTTATCAGACAACCCCTTTGCAGCCTCCTGAAAATTGTTCAAATTCGGCAAGTGGGTATGGTAATTTTTCTGGGTTGGATGCCTTTGGAGTCAAAACTGAGGAATGTCAAATGGGTTTTGACTCCTCTTCCAATAACAACTTCTTTATGCCTCATAGTTATAGTGGAGTAGAGAATGTGGCAAAGTTTATGCAAAGAAGCTATAGCAGCAATTATTTTGGAGGGAAACCTGACTTTGTCTTCCAACCTGGCTTTGATACTCTCTTGGAGTCCCCAAATTATCAAAACCAAGCCTTGAGCTCCCCTGAAAACACCTATCTTGCTGGTCAATTGAGAAGGGTTTGCAGCACTGGAGATTTAAAAGTAGATACCACTTTCAATTCCCCTCTTTTTTGTGATTCTGCTACTAATATCTTCCAAGAATTCTCTAATAACCAAAATACTCAAAACTCTGTTCATAATTCGAACTCTTTAGACAAGTTTAGCCCAAATATCCTCTCATCTTCCCCTCCAAGTCACCAATTAGAGAACTTGTCTCTTTATCAGACAACCCCTTTGCAGCCTCTTGAAAATTGTTCAAATTCGGCAAATGGGTATGGTAATTTTTCTGGGTTGGATGCTTCTGGAGTCAAAACAGAGGATTGTCAAATGGGTTTTGACTCCTCTTACAATAACAACTTCTTTCTGCCTCATAGTTACAGTGGAGTAGAGAATGTGGCAAAGTTTATGCAAAGAAGCTATAGCAGCAATTATTTTGAAGGGAAACCTGACTTTCTCTTCCAACCTCGCTTAGAGTCCCCAAATTATCAAAACCAAGCCTTGAGCTCGCCTGAAAACACCTTTCTTGCTGGTCAATTGAGAAGGGTTTGCAGCACTGGAGATTTACAAGTAGATATCACTCTCAATTCCCCTGTTTTTTGTTATGCTTTTTAATCATTTTATAGCTAATAATGTTTTTTTAATTTTATTCTAGAATATTAGAACAACACAGAGGTCCTTTTCAAGCCCTTTGGCTACTGAGAGCTCCTTTATGGAAGAAGCAAACTTCAAAGTTGGTCGTTATAGTGCTGAAGAAAGAAAAGATAGGATTTCTAAATACAGAGCCAAACGTAATCAGAGAAACTTCACTAAAACCATAAAGGCAAGACCAAGTTTAAAATTTAAAATAAATTAATTAAGCGATAGTAATTATTATTTATTTAGCACATATGATTAAAATTGTTAATGAAGTTGGTTTTTTCTTCTTGTTTTCTTGATAAAGTATGCATGTAGAAAAACGCTAGCAGACAATAGACCTCGTATACGTGGCAGATTCGCCCGCAACGATGAAATTGGTGAAATTCCCAAAGCTTCATGTTCTACCAGACAAGAAGACGCTGATGTGCTATGGGTAACATATTGTTTTTGTTCCTTGTTCTTAAATTTTGACAGTATATAAGTTTTGTGGTTTGATCATTAAACTTTGGCTTGTATTTATATGATATAAAATGCAGATAGTAATATTATATAATTGTGTTTGTTTTCGCAGTTTGATGGGGTCGAAGAACATGGAGGAATAAGAGGAGGGGAAGGCAGAGAAGAAAGAGGAGACTTTATTAACAGTTATGGACAAGCTCATCAGTTTCAGTATTACAGTTACTGAAACTTTTTTTTTTTTTTTGAAGAAAGGAATTCAAAGTGCTTTTGAAATAAGTCATCAATATATATGCTAAAATCTGCAGTTGGTAGTTGAAATTTAGTTTTAGCAGTTAATTTCTGTAATTTTTTTTTTAATTTATCAATTTTTTTGGTTTCCCTATGCTGTCATTTCTACTATTAATATACATGGAGATCAATAATGTTTGAACACAAGGCCAATATTTTTTTTTCTTGAGCAAGATTTAGTGGTTATTTGAATATAATATCCCTAGGTCTCTTCTGTGGTGTTTATATATTGTAATTAAAATGTCCAAGTTAGTTTTCAGTGGGTGATTAGTTTGCACTATAAAAATAAACGAATAAATAAATGAAGAATGGTCAACCTCATAGCCATGCACAAAATTATAAATATTAATTAATTTGGTAAGGAATCAACTTCATCTCATAGTAGGTAATTATTGCTTTGTAATCCCACTAATAATGGACATTAATTTCTGATTTCTGTTTAAAATTTCAAACTAATATAGTTTAGCAGATTGTCACAGGAAAAATTTATTAGTTTGTTATATGTATATTAAGATAAAGTGCTAAAAAGAAGCAAAGGAGGCAAAATAAAATTCTCAAATCTTTGTTGAATATAACTCTAGCTATGTACATTCAAAGTTACTTTTGTCTAAAATGATGACCACTAGAATTTAAACTTATAATCTCATAATTTTATAGTTTATAGAAGAGTTTATTTTTTAAAAATTAAAAAATATAAACCTCATAATCCAACAGTTTGTAATCGATTTAGGACCTTAAACTTTCTTTTCTAAAAAAAAAAAAAAAAATAGAATCTTATTTACAAATTGACACGAGTAAAGCTCATAATCATATGGTTTGCAAACCATTTTAGGACCTTCCTTTTCTCAAAAGAAAAATGAGAATCTTTTTAGAAAATTAATGTATGTAGTTTAGGGTGATGTTTAGGAACCCTTATTAGATAGGAATTTATATAAAAGTGAAACTTATTAGTGCATCCTTTGATGCTTATTGAATTTTCTAACTTAAATAGAAAAAATTACTTTACGCACTAAAGAAAAAGGAGATTATCATATTAGAAAATTATTATAAAAATAATAATGTGCTCATTAATCCAACAACTAGGCAAGTAACACTTATTCTTCTCTTTTTGTCATGCTGGAATTTATTGAGAAGAAAGATATCAGACACTAGATTTTCTTTTTTACTGCACTAGAATTTGGTCTAATTGCCCCAATACTTTAATTATTATTTTTAAAATCTTTTCCATATGTTAGTTGATTGTCTTCCATAGCAAGATCATCTGTTTTTTTTTTTTTTTTTTTTTTCTCTTTATTTTATCTCACATCCTTGATACCCAAAATTGGCTAGAAAACAAGCATAAGTCTAAAGGAATCATAATATTATCTTAGAAGAAGCTATCAATTCAAATATGGAATGAATATTTAGCATACAAGCATAATGCATTTTATGTTTCTTGAAAAACTGTTTTCTACTTTAAATTATGGCAAAAGAGAGAGTGAGAGAAAAACACCTAATTAAGTTAATGGAGGGAGCAGTAAATTAATAAAAGAATGCTTAAAAAAATTGATCCTAAGCACAAATTAAGCCAACAATGATTCCAAAGGCTCACTTTTGACCATAACAATATAAATAAGAAATACTAATATTATTAAACTACTCAATATCCTGTTGTTGCAAACCTACAGATTATGAGATGATTAGTCCTTAGACTTATTTAAAAGACATCCTGAAGAAATAATTTTTTTTTCTTTGGAAGATCATGAGACACTATGAGGAGAGATTTAAAAAGTTTGTCTACTCAGTTGTCCCTTTTGTTCAATCCATGAAAAGTATAGCTTCCTGTTATATTGAAATAAAAAGGAAAGTTAATAAATAATAATGAAAAGAAATTCAAAGTTCTTTTTCATTCATCAAGCTTAAAACATTGTAGTTTGCATTGGTACACATTAGTATTTTTTAAAAATAATAATATTATAATATTTATTATAACGAATCTAATAATATATTTTTTATATAAAATAAAAATTAAATAAATTTAAAAATATATATTAAAAATATATTAAATTTAAATCATTATATTTTATTTAATGATTTAAATTTAACACACTTATATTATATTTTTTAAATTTATTTAATTTTTATTTCATATAAAAAAATATGTCAATTCGTTATAATAAATAATATAATATTATGAATTTAAAAAATTTTTACAAAATTTTTTTAAACTTTAAAAAAACAACACATAAATGCACAACAACCTTGTAACCCTTTTTCTATGCCTCTGTATATTTAAAGATGAGCATCTAGAGCTGGGGTTATCATTGGCTTGGCGAAGTGAATCTTTAGAATTCAATGTTGATCTCTCATTGCGAGAGGACTTCGATATCACTGATTTTTTTAATATTAAAATTAAAAATATTTTTCTAAAAATATTGAAAATTATTAATTAATTATATTTTAAAATTCTTATCATGAGAAATATAAGTTTCGTTCTAAAAATAAATTTTAATTAATATTTTCAATCACAGTTCAAACAATAATATCAAACATATTCAAATTCATTTATTTCGGGTGTTTGATAGAGCGATGACTAAATGTGCTATTAATATAAAAGTGCGATTATTAAATCGCCAATTGCTAAAAATAGTTTATAACTACTTATAAAATTTACCGATTGAAAAGAAATTTTGCCATAATCGAAGTTTTTAGTTGGCCAATCAAATATCATAAATTTTTTCAATTAGTGACACGCATATTAATAATCGACAATTAAAAATATTTAGTTGGACAATTATACAACCCTTTAATTTTTTTGTTTTTAGGAATACCCAATTGGGGTAGTTAGTGACTTCAAATATAAAAAGTGTGATAATAAAATGCAATTAATTTGTGGCAAATTCAAAAGCATCAAATGCTGGAAGTGAACCTCCTTGATAGGTCTTTGCTAGGTGTGGAAACTTCTTCCTTTCTCTGTCACAAATGTACGTTCTTTTTGTAGGGTTTCCTATCAACCTTAACAGAGGTGCCGCCAGCCCTGATTGTTCAGAAAGCCAATTATAATTTTTTTTATTATTAAAAAAATTATAAATACATAAATTATTAAATATATAACATAATTGACATCAAAACATAATAGTATTTACATAATATCATATACTAAAAAAAAAAAAAAAATTAATGAAAAGAAACTCAACTTTCTTTTAAATTATTGAAGTCATTTGTATTATTTTAATTGACATTACTTTTCTGTTTTAATCATATATATATATATATAATATAAGCTAGTTAACTAAAAAGGCTCGACAAAAAAAAAAATCGATAATAAACTTAATTTCAAAATTTTAACATATAATTATTGAACTTAGATTTGTATAAGTGAAATTACTCAATTTTAATTTTATTGCAGTAAAATTACTATTGCGAATTTATTTATTTTTATATAGATTTAGCTATTTCTTAGAAAAATATAGTTAAAATTTGACGCAATAGCAAGGATGGCCATAAAATTGAATACTCATATAAATTGAAATTTAGTTAGAATACTGAAATTAAGTCTAAAAATATTTTAATTATATTTATCTTAAAAAAAAAATACATTGGCACTCACCTTAAGAACTCATTAATTTTATTGATCTTTTTATAGCATCGGGAGAGGAAATTAAATATTAGTTAATTTTTCAAATTTTATTGATATTATAGTTTAATTTTTAAAATTAACATTTAAAATATATTACTTCATCTCTCACATAATAAATATATTATTTTTTTAATATATCTCAATTTAATTATTTTATTTTTTAATCCAAACTCTATTTTATCTTAATATTACAGTAATATCCTATTAAAAAATAAAACAAAAAAAGAAAGAAAGAAAATTTATCATATTGTGATCAAATTAACAAGCCATCTTCTTGTTAAAGACACTTAAGATTTATTTTTTTTTAATTTTTTAAAGAGAGAGAGATAAAAACACCTAATTAAGTTAATGGAGGGAGCAGTAAATAAAAGAATGCTTAAAAAAGTTGATCATAAGCACAATTACACCAACAATGATTCCAAAGGTTCACTTTTGACCAGACCAATATAAATAAGAAATACTAATATTATTAAACTACTCAATATCCTACTGTTGCAAAGCTATATATTATGAGATGATTAGTCCTTAGACTTGTTTAAAAGATACCCTCAAGAAATAATTTTTTCTTCGGAAGATAATGAAAATACTCAGTTGTCCCTTTTGTTCAATCCATGAAAAGGGTAGCTTCTTGTTATATTGGAAATTCCAAGCTCTCTTTAGTTTTTTAATCAATAATTTGTCTCTCAATATATTTATGCACGAATAATGAAATACTCAGTAATGTAGTAGTGATGTGATACGAATTTATTGAATTATGTTAGGGTTTAGTATTCATTCTTATCAATTAAAATGTTTTGTATTGAAAAAAGTTAAAGAATTCAATATGGTCAAATTTTTTTTTTTTTAATTTTTAATGTATAAAAAAAGAAATATGGTAGAGTAAAAGGAAAATGTCAATGAATAATAATGATAAGAAATTCTAAATTCTTTTTCCTTTAGCAAGGAATTTTCTAAATCTTTATGTAAATTCTGTTTGTAATACCATAATCTTGATTGAACTGCAGTCATAGCATCTGCTCTGCTTTGGGTAAATAATCGGTTAGTTTAATTTGAATCGAATTAAATTTTTTAAAAATTAAATAAATTAAATTAGAATTATTAGACATTAAATACCGAATTTTAAATTAAATTGAATCAATCGAACTGAACCGATATATTATGATTCAATTATTTTATTTTTTAAATAAAATAAATAAAAAAATTATAAAAAATATATATTTTTAAATAAATAAATAAATATAAATATAATATACATATATATATATATATTTCAGTCGGTTTAATTATTTTATTTTTCTTTCAAAAAAAAAAACTAAACTAAACTAAATTGACCAAAATTTCAAAAAAATTAACTAAACCGAATCAAATTTTGAAATTCCTAGCTCTGCTCCTGAACAAAGAGTTCACAAGGAGAGGCTTATAGTTGACTAAACCAGAAAAATGGTTTTGTCCGAATAATCTATCTATTCGTCTTGAACTTACAGATGTCGTGTAATTTTGGTCTTTCTTTGCTGTTGTTTATTCTTCTTTGCCTTCACTACTTGAAGAATGTCCTGATCAAGCTTAAAGTAAGATTGCATGGTACACATTAGTACTCTTTTGTTCCTTTGTCTTTTAGCAATACCCAATTGGGGTAGTTAGTGATTTCGATCATAGAAAGTGTTTGATAATAAAATGCAAGGCAAATGCACTCAAGAATATGAAAAAGCAGTCAAAAGCTGGAAGTTCCCCTCCTTTATATGTCTTTGCGAGGTGAGGATAATTC
Source organism: Aleurites moluccanus (assembly GCA_948193065.1). Lineage (NCBI taxonomy): Eukaryota > Viridiplantae > Streptophyta > Magnoliopsida > Malpighiales > Euphorbiaceae > Aleurites > Aleurites moluccanus. The sequence continues at coordinate 29,741 of CANXYC010910328.1, read as the reverse complement.
TTCCAAACGTGTGATGGATCAAAAAGCCATCCATCAGCTCTCTCTTTCTCCGTCTCAAAACTAAGTTAAATGAGTCTATTCATAAACTATTCAAACTCTACTAGTAAAATATTTAAATTTGATTCGCTAATAAAATATTCAAATTTTATTTAATACTAATTGAGTCGAGTTTGAACTTTTAAATAATTTTAAATTTATTTTAAATATATATAATAATTTATTAATTTAATTTTAAATTCAAATTTATTTAAATTTTTCGAGCTTCATTTTGATGTTAATAAATAAATAAATTTATTTTTTTAACATTAATAAATTATAATCGAATTGAATTTGAATATTTTAAATAGTTGTTCGAGTTAAATTAAAACTTAAATATCTCTTTATATCGTGTCGAGTCGGAGTTTTCAAAATATGAAAATTCGTTAAATGGAGCTGACTTGGTATATATTAACTTTTAATACTTTCCATGTTTTTACCACAGTTTGGCTTTTAGACCAAATAAAGGAACACATAAAATTGGTGATTCTTCTTCTTCATGGTTCGTAACTTAAAAGTTGATGAAAAATTCAGAGTTGAGCTTAACCTATTATCTATACTTTTTATATCAGATTAAAAAGTATTAAATATAAATGCGAAATATATTGCACACCCACGATTAAAATATCGGTATTTCAAAATTAACAATCAAATTCTCAGTATTTGATAATTTTATAAAAATAATTATATCCATTGTAATTTAAATGGGTCATATTTCATTAGTATAAAAGATTGAAATATTTTAATATCTAATTATAAAGTTCAATTATCGTTTAAAAATACATGTATCGATAATTAAAAAATTATTAAATATTTAAATAAACACCAATTATCGATTCGTTTTCTACAAATCGATAAAATTTAATAGCAATTAATAATTGTAATTATCGATTAAAACTTTTTACTAATTGAAAAAAAATATTTTTATTTCAAACCAACAATATTACTTATCTAAATACTTTCTAAAAGACGAGTTAGAAATCCGGCTTCACGACCAAAGAATTAAGTTACTATCTCTTATCATTCTATTTTCTTTACTCATTGGCTACGTGTGAAGAATTCATGATGAATGATCTTTATTATTAATTTAACATTAAAAAGAAGAATGATGAAGATTTTGACCATGTAATAGAAGAAGAGAAATATGTGTGTGCCATTGAGAGCAAAGCAAAGCAACAATGCATCAAGAATATTTGAGAGCATATTTTCCACAGAAAAAAAGCAGGTCGTTCATCTCCTAAAGACTGCATTTAGATAACCATTCTTAGTAAATTATATATCTAAATCAAGAATCAAATGCATAGCATCTACGCTTACTTACATTTACAACTAGTACTTTTCTTTTTTTTATCCTCTTCCATGATTTAACAACTAAAGTGAAACAAATAATTTAAAATTAATTATTCTAGCTAGTTAAACCTTTCTTTTTTCTTAATTCGAGCAACCGTTAAGCACAAAGAACACCATGAATGAATTCAACAAAGTACTCGGGTTATGAGTTATCTGGTGATTTTTTTTTTCAGTCTTCAGAGAAGCTCAATACCACTATGGCATCAACCATTCCGAGTAGATGGAACAAAGAATTGCTGCAAAAGATATAGCCAACATCCCCCTTTAATTATAATTCCTGAAAACTCAGATTTTACAAAAATTTAATTTAAATTAATTTTTTTAATTTAATTTTTGTGTTGGAAAGAGAGTATAAAAAAAATGATTCCGAAATAAATAAAAATCATTTTATTTCATAAAATATTAATTGAATTAAAATTTAATTTATCATAAAATTATACAAATATATATCATAATCTCCTAAAAGTTTAGATATCATCAGTTATTGTTAAATAAATATAAATAAATAAGAAAATAAAACAGATTAAATTAACTCTCTATATACACAATTTTTGAAATAATTCTTAACAACATAAAATTGAATTAAATTTAACTCTTTCAAATGAGTTTTTCCAAACAGTCTAATTCATTAAGCTCGCCTCCAAATTGAAATTCTCAAATTTGAAATGTCAAGGAACTTCTGTTTTAGGAAGAAATTATTGACAAACTTGAGCATAAATAGTTCATTCCACCACCAACCTATCATGTACTCTTTGTCAATATGCATAATTAGTAGAAAGACATTTTTTTTTTCTGCATAGAACATCACAGGTATAGTATACATAATATTTAATACATGATAAACAGAAGTGCAATATATTCTAGCTTTTGGCAAACATTGGCTGCGCCTCTGCCACCTTATACCAACCTAAAACACAGAAAATGATAAAAAAAAGAAAAGAAAACTAAACTAAAGACATATTGCTATGCACTACTTGGCCGACTGCAGAATTTAAGGCTGGAGCAATAATGTGCATCATCGTGATATATATAATATAGTCCTCTTTCAAATCCATCAGACCATGTGTGATATCGTACCTCTTGGTAAAACCTTACTGTGTTGCAAAATAGCATGACAAGAACTAACGGGATAGTGTTCGGCTGTCATCTTAGCCATAACGTCTTTTAAACAAATGATGCCGCTTGGATGGATCCTTGGGTTTACCCTTAATCTGACCCTGCCCAGCAAGTTTCCGCCCACTACTGCAAATGAAGAGGAAAAGGACAACATATACCCAAGTAAGCAAAGGAAAACTATCCACTGTAACAGTGAAAATTTAGTTATCGGTCTTAAAAGTACGTAGCTTCTTCAAAAGCAAGACATGAAGAGTTCTCCATTGGGGAAAATAATGAGTTGCCATACCTGTATTCCATATAAACCATTCCCTTTGCACCTGACATTGCACTCATTGAGCCCATGGAGCGATGGGCTTTATGAAGCACTATGTCATCTGCATCTTCTTCTAACTGCTCTAAGCCAACGGCGTCATCGCCAGCATTCAAAACCTGATGTATCCCACATGTCAAAAACTTCCACCTTATTATCACCTAGAAGGTGATCAACCAAGGAAAGGGAAATAAATACCTTCGCAAGGAGTCCCAATTGCTCATCAAGATGGTAGTAGCTCAAATCAGCACCAGAATCAGGCGGAGGCAAGCTTGTTATCACCTGTCAAATGTATTACATACATCATAAGTAAATTAAACGCTTCATTGAGATATAAATTTGCTAATTTGTATGCACAGAAAAATAAGTTCCATGTCTAGTTATATCTGTTCAAGTCTTCTGTACCAAGGTATCCACTTGCAAAGTGGGTAGTTGCACACAAAAGCTACATACAGTTTCTATGGATGTAAAACAAAAGAAAAGGTTCATCTCATGCTATCTCCTTAAAAACACATTAGAATTCAATGGCTAATACATCAGACACTCCTTTAAACACAACACACTGAAAAATATGACAACTCATATCAGATTTATAAAACCATATGCTGTATCCTGTAGTGATATCTGGTCATCATCAAAGTGCACTGGATTCCATAACTACATGATAAAATGTCGCACCTTAAAACTGTAACCTTGATCAATCAAAAACTGCTGCCTTTTGGTTGAGTAGTACATTTCCTGAATCCAAGAAGAGAACCAAGAACGCAACATAATTTGAAATTGTTAGAAGTTCAGAAGAAGAAGGAAAAAAAAAGCCATACCTGTGTATCAGTAGAAACAAGGGAATAGAAAAATGCATTGTACTCTTCTTTGCCACCTGCCATCCTGTCTTGATGTTTACCCTGTTAGCCAAATGAAATATCTAAATTTTAAAAAATTTACAAACATAAAAGCTTGGCGTCACAACTACAAAAAAAAGGCTTAATTTGGACGGGTACTATTACCATTAAGCATAAATATGAACATACATGTCTGATAGATCTATTCTAATAAAAAATAATAAATGCCTGTTTCTCAGAACTATGCTCATAAAAATATGCAAATAAATACACACATCTGCTGAAAATTTAACTGGGTCTCAAATCAAAATTATTCTTGTTTTCAATAATATTGAAACCAGTCATTTTCAAGGGCAGAAATACCAAAATTTCAAGCAAATATGATATGCTTAGTTAAACCAGTGCATGTTAGTCTCTACCATGCTAAATCAGAAACCAGTTGATCAGGTGAACTGGAGTCAACTTTTGCAAATATACAATGAACCTCAATAACTAACCTTTGCCCTAAGAATACGTCCCAACCGCTGGGCTTCTTGTCGTCTAGAACCAGCATGTGATGAAATCTGAATGATCACATTTGCCTCGGGAATGTCTATAGAATTATCACCCACCTGTAAATTGTGTAATCATCAAAGATAAGGTGCCTATCATGAGACGTGACACTTACATCTATTATAAGAGTATAGTATTTTTTGTAGTGGCCAATTTAGCACATAAAAACCTAAATGTAGGGGGGAGAGAGAGAGAGAGGGTTGCCCCTTACAACCACAACAAATTTAAGGCCCAAACAAAATAGGGGAAAAGGAGAAAAAGTTCCCAAAGAGGAGAGTCTCCCACATTATCTAACTAGGCGATAAAATCATTCACTATAATGATTGACTTTGTGGAAGCAGATAAAACACGGGCCCAAATATGATTCATTCACTGATACATGCTATGCAAATGCCTCCGTATTTCTGAGAGCATGCCCACATGCATGCCAGTGTATATTGTTGTCTAATGCAAAACAAACATGTATAGAGGACCAACATTTTAGCTACAATTGCTAAAATGTTTAATGATATGAGAATTTGATCAGAATACCTTTGAAAGAAAGACTGTGTTTACATCCTTGCTAGTTTTGAAAGCCTGAAGTATTTTTGTCCTCTCAGCATGGCTGCACGTTGCACAAACCAGATGCACTTGTGATGCAAAACATTAAAAGTAAAAAACAAGATTCTGAAATCAACCCATGCCAAAAAATACACCTTGTAGCACCATATATCATAGGTTTACGAAGTTTCATTGCATACTCCGTGAGTGCAAAAAGATTGTCAGCGAACACAATTATCTTATCACCACGCTGCTGTTCATGGAAACGTATCAAAAACTCACATGCCCTGAACTTATTGGGGTTCATCACATATAGTGCCTGAAAGTGCAAGAGAACATTTGATGAGCCAGAAGGAGAAGAGAAGGAAAAAAAAAAGAAAGAAAACAAACAGAAGTATAGATGTATAAAATCTACTAGGGTAGCTATTGATGAGCAAACCTGCTTCTTCTTGGAATTCTCTTTCTTCAAATATTCAGCAAAGAATTCCTTTGTCATTGGACACCATACTTCAGCACACTGCACATTTGCAATAAATCCTCCTTTAACCAGATCCAACCAGTTTGCTTCATACAATTTGGGACCAATAAGGAAGTTCAAATCAGTAATTCTTTCATCCTCTCTTACAAGTGTGGCTGCAGTTGGAATAGCCAGTAAGATTTACATTCTCCAAAAAGAAAGTAATAATTGATTTGTATATCCAAACTAAAATTACCAGTAAGCCCAAGTTTGCAGTGAGATTTAGTGAGGCTAATGACTTTACGGAACATATGAGCAGGAACCACATGGACCTGAACAAAAGAAGCACATTCTTCTGTAACAAAATGCATATAAAAACTGACAAAATCTTTTAAGCACAAAATTTCATAATACCTTTGTGCATGATTACCTCATCCATTAGAAGCAGTCCCCATTCTCTATTTCTTATTTCTTCAATAATCTTTTCAGATTCTTCAGATCGTTTACCACCAAAAGCAACCATGTTATATGTCGTCACAACCACCCCAGCATTGCCTTGGAATCTTTCTTTGCTGTCAGATGTGAATCGACATATTTGTTCATCTCGGACGGTTGACCATAGCTGGAACTGAAAGGCCCATTGATCAACAGACACAGCATTTGTCGCTAAACAAAGGCAACTTTTCTTTATTCGGCATGCTGCAGAAACACCCACCAAGGACTTTCCAGCACCACATGGTAGTACAATGATGCCAGATCTTGCTCTACCTGCACCATCAACCACGACAAGCAATTAATCTTATCCAAGTCAAAGCTCGCAGAATTATTAATTTCAAATTGTAGAATTATTAATTTCAAAAAGAACTTACTGCTATATGCTGAAACTTGTAGTCTAATTTTGAAAATTTGTCTTGAAGTATGATGCTAAAAAGTTTAATGTCCAAATAACATTTAATATATGCTAAAGTATGTCTCCCCACCCACAATATAAAAATGAGTGAAATAAAAAAAAAAATCTTGAAGATTGGATTCAGCAAATTATAATATTATTAAAAGCTTAAGATATACCATTTCCAAACATTTTACTAAGGCTCTTTTCTTGATACGGCCGTGGTTGTGCATGAGGCTTCAGTTCCATGTCAAGGTCAGGATTGACCTACATGTTAAAAGTGCATTATCCAAAAATGCAAAGTGGATAAATTCTGGGAAGTTGTTGGAGAGCATACACTCACCAACAGCAATTATATATAATAAATAATATGAACATTATCTCGTATTGGCAACTCCTTCTATGGCTAATTTACACATCCGATCTATCAATGGAAATATCCTATATCAGGAAAGAGTTGGGAAAATGTTGCATACAGTATCATTTCTGAAGTCATACTCCTCCAACATTGGATAATTCAGAGCATTTGGCAAGCACCGTTGTTTTACATTTTCAACCTGTCAAGAACAAACAAAAAGTTAATAATTCTATAACAGTTTCCAGAACATAAGGATGAATTCATATGTGATGAGAGACAAACTCCGATAGATATTTTTAAGAAAAAAAAAATGCAGTGAAAATTGTCCCCCCTTGTTTTGCCCTTTGGTTTTTGGAGGTGGTGTTTGGGAAGGGCGCTGGGGGATGCAGCTTTAACTCCATTATATACTATTCATATTTGACAGACCAGAGGAAAATAAACACAAAAAATGTGCGAAATGGATAGAAAACCTAAAGTGGTGGAAAGCTGGCAATATAGATCCTTGCCAGAGCCTGAAGAAACTGCATTAAGCACCCACTAGAGTTCTAAACTGCCAAGCATAACCTTGGTACTATAGGAAGAAAGAATAACACAGCATCAGTCATCTATGTCCTAATGCATGCATATTAGGTTTTATGTGATTTGTTCATCATCATGATCTTTCATACGCTAAAAAGTTTACAAAGCAATGATGAAGTTGTCCATTTAAGTTACACACAAGGTACATAAATTGATTTGCTTAGGACCTGAAATTAGATGGCCTGCATACAGACAATACATGCATACATGAGAGGCCGACTTCCAGTTCTATGCAACAATTTTAGGGCTACCAAACCACAAAACTAACAAAACTTTGCTTCAAGAAATGAAGAAACATAAGCATGAGCATCAGATGTGTGGTTCTACTTACAAAAGAATTCATGGAAATTACCTGAGAAGGATCAATCTCAAACGAGTGGGTCTCTTTGTCTTCTGCCACAGCTGCCAATTCCGCCTCAGTTAGCAACCCATCATGACTGGTTCCAATTTCTCCTGCAGTTTTGCTGATTGTAAAAGAACCATTTCCATTTGCCTGCATAGAGAAGTAGAATTTCCAAATGGCAATTCCACATAGTGATAAGAACATTAAGCGATTGAATACCAAGAAACGCAAATGAAAGCAAGCAAGTGTTTAAGCTAATTTAAGTGGTGAAAACAAGAAAATACAAATAAAATATGTGATAAGAACTTTAAAATATTTGATACTATAGTATGATAAACATTTTCAATCACATTAAGTTTGACAAACCTCAGATGCAAGTCTTGCTTTAGATATAACTTCGTCTTTCAGCAACTTCTTCAGCACCTACAAGTACCACATAAAACATTTACCATCAAACATTCAACATCCAAATATCAAGGAATGCAAAAACCCAAGAAAAACCAACTTGCCTCCGGAAACGGTGATTCAACAAAGTAACGATTCTTCTTAAGCACAAGCTTCACTTTACCATAATTGGCAGTAGAAGCATATATGAAATCAATCATCTCTTTAGGCAACTTTGTTTTGGACAACTTATTCAAAACAGCTACTATGGTTTCAGTTTCGAGACCGACTGACACAGCAGCATATAATGAATGTGGAGTCAAATTGTATTCGTGCATAGACTCTGGCCTAGAAATACAAATCCACATTCAGGAACAGAATCATATAACCATTATAATACATTCATAAAAACCGTCCATTTATGCAAATTTATTGGATTGGAAAGCAATTTGATACCTGCAAACGGGTTCGGCGATGGCTATGAGAAAATCGTAGGCTTGTTTGTATAAAGGGGAAAAAGTCTCAAGAAAAATGCGGCCGTCGGCGCAGGCCCAAAGGGGTCGATTGGCGTGGTCTACTTTCAATTCTAGTTTGCTAAAATCCCTCTTTTTCGCTTCCTTCTCGCCATCTAATAAAATCAAACATACAAATCAATCACTCAACGTAATTCATCACTAACCAAAAATCAGCTAATAAATCGTTATAAACATGATCAATCATTGAATTACCATAATCATTCTCGCCTTCTTCTCCGAAATAAACGTCGTCTTCTTCCATGGCTGTGCTCTTGCGATCATCCTGCAAACACACAAAAGTATTAGCTAATTGCTTAACCTTATAAAACAAAATTGATGATTTTGGATTCACCTTGGAGGATTTGAACTTCTTGCTAGGTCGGCCCTTTTCACCTGAAAATTAACAAAAGCCAATATCTAAATGAGCTTTAAAAATACAAATTTAAAATTTTAGGTGAAAAAAAGATAAAAGTTAAGGTCTATTACCATGACCATGATGTCCCATGTTTCGTTTTTGTTCTGGTTTTCTTTTGATCAGACAAAGTTTTGTTCTCTTTCTTTCTTTCTTCTATAACTGTTCGGTAAAGAGGGTGTTTTTGCAAAGAGCTCTCTATAAATGTACACACAGGGGCTCCTCAGAATATATATAGAAGAGAAGAGAACGCCTTTCAGGTCAGAAAAACGGTGACAACCAGCTGGGTTTAGGTACGCTTCCATGAATAAACGGTGCCGTATCTTATGAGCCCGGCCCATGTTATTATTGTTAAATTCCCCTAAACCCCAAAATACAACTCGAATTCAAGCTCCTGATTTTCTCTTTCTCCGATTCCCAGCCTTCGTCTTCCTTCTCGAACATCGTCATAAACAGCATATCACAGATATGGTGAGTTTCTATTTTTTTTATGTCAATTTCTTTTTCATTAATTTGGATTATCAAGATTATTAGCCAATTGATTTTTTTATAGGGTTTCGAGTTTTATGGTTTTGAATAACATTTAGATTGGCAACTGTTTGATTGCAGAGAAAACGTAGGAAAAGCAGAGAAGTTTCGATTCCTATGTTTAATGTGTTTTAGGGATTTTGATGTATTAGCTTGACTATTTTCATTTTTCCTTGGGTTTCTCAGGAATGAATTGAAAAGTGATCCTTTTTTAATCTGAAGTTTCGATTTTTTTTTTTTAAATATGTAAAATTCTTTTGCTCTATTAAATTATTGAGCTTAAATTGACAATTTTGCACCAGACTACACCATTGATAGCTGGGATGGCAGTAGCTGCAGCTGCTTACGCGGGTAGATATGGCATCCAAGCTTGGCAGGCATTCAAGGCAAGACCGCCAACAGCTAGGTTGCGCAGATTTTATGAAGGTGGCTTTCAACCTGTCATGACGAAGAGAGAAGCAGCTCTAATACTTGGAGTTAGGTAAGTCTTGAGATATAAAAATGGTGTTGGAAACCACATCAACTTTAAGAGCTCTGTGTCAGTTGATATCTAGAATATAATTTATAGTAAGATAGATGGGTGAGATTTTAGCGTTATTTGTACATTGCGATTCCTACCATGACCATTCTCAAGCTGCTTATCAGTGTCCAAGTCTGACCCTTCTTGATATGAGATTAGCTAATTGATTCCATTTTCTGTTGGGGTTTGTTTTGTTAGCCTTTAACCTGCTCATTTTCAGTTTTTGGTATTAGTTCTATTAATCTTCTATTTTAACAGTCGCCCAAAAATTCTTTTTAAGTGGCCATTGAATCCGGTTGATAATCTCTAGCTAATCTCAATAGCATTGGAGATGAGGAGTACTTAATTATGTTGTTCTAATAGCTTGGTTAAATCATGTGGTTTCTAGGCTCACATGAAGCTTGAATTATCTTAGAAACCTCTCAGATATTACTTGCTTGATGGTTCCCACATCTAAGGCAAAGGAAGGGGGCATTAGAAACTCAAATTCTAGCCTTACTCTCAAATCTGCTGTCATTAAATGGGCATGTGATATCTCTTGAATTTCTTGTCTGAAACCAGAATCTGTAAGTATTCTTTAAAGCAGTTACCATTGCTGCACCCTTTGTAATTGCCTGAGCTTCAAGACACTTGCATCTGGAAAGATGAAGCCATCATTTTTCCTTATTATTGCTATTTATTATGCCAGAAATCCTGCAGTAGTTAGGTTACTTGATGCAGCCATAGGCCCATAGCTAATTGTGCTGCAGACTTGAGTGCAGATGACCTGAGCTTAAGTGCCTTTTTGGCCTATCCTATTAGAACAAGAAGGCCTTGTTTGATGCTAGAATTATTATGCATATCTGAACGGAGTGTGAGTTTCTGTTCATAATGCACAAGTTTAATATAATTTGCTCAAGTCATAGTGCTAAGCCAATTTTGTTTGTATTCATAAATTTGGATAGCAGATATTCTTCAGGTTTGGCAAATGTTATACATTCATAACATGTGTTCAACATTCTGCACTTGCCTTTGCTGACCTTCTCCCCTTCCTATCCGCTCATATATTATTGACCCTAGTTTTCTTCTTTTCCCTTGACAGAGAAAGTACTGCAGCAGATAAGGTTAAGGAAGCTCATCGGAGGGTGATGGTTGCAAACCATCCAGATGCAGGTGGTAGCCATTACCTTGCTTCGAAAATAAATGAAGCAAAAGACATCATGCTTGGAAAAGGCAAGGGCAGCGGCTCTGCATTTTAAGGACATGGACTATGTTCCATCTCAGCAAGGCCACTTTGACAGCAGAGAATGAGTTAGAATACAGTCATACTGCAAATGCTCGAACCAAATTCTTGAAAAATATTGCAATCAGAAAATTTGAGGGTCTGTTTTCAGTTGATTTTTTAGAACCCCACCCCATAGATGTAAAAACCAATTGGAAGTGCCAATGTCCATATGTTATTGTACTTTCCTTAATGGTTCTGTGTAATTGTAAGCTACTTCAACATTCACCATATCAACTCTATATGTGCTTTAGGGAACTTAACCTTAACACACTACTTCACAATTTTGTTATCTAATTATTTATTTGTATTCCTATATTGTCTTGCTTTTTTTTTTCATTTTAAATAAATTATTATTGGTTTATTAAACTTAGTTAACTTTATGAATTATAGGCAATTATGGTGATGGAAAATACATATTCAATAAAAAACTATATTAATCCTAAACATTAGAGTCAAATAAAGAATCTTAACTAATCTAAATTAAAAAAAAAGCCAATATCATACCTAATATCAAATGCATTTAATGTCAACTCATGCCAAATTATATTTACAATCTAAATAAATTGGAATTTAAATTTTTGTCTCTCATATTATGAAATAAATATTCAATTTTTAATTTTTTTTTTAGATTTTACAAATTCATTTATTAATTTTAGATATAATTCAATTTCATTTAATTATTAAAAAGAATAAATTTTTTAACTTTGATTTTAATTATAAACAAAGAATTAAATTTCAAAATATGCAAGTATAATCATGAAAATTAATAATTTAGTGAATTCATTGTACATTGTAATATATAAAGTTAAGAATTCAAATTTCTGTACTAAATTTTTTTTATTTAAATACTGGGAAAATATAAAAATATCATGTGATTTAAATATAATAATCTCATAAAAAATAAAATATTAATATTAAAATAATATGAAACCACCATGTCAGCATTATATAACGGTCTTAATAATTTTATCACTGCAAATAACATACTGAAAAAAAATAAAAGGAAATCAAACTAAAGCACGTGCAAATCAAGTGCTCACGAGCTGTTGCTATCTTTGCTTATTAATCCCCTTGATCTCATCGAAGTCTCTCTCTTTTTAGCAGAGAAAGCCGTGTCTTTAACCAGGTAAAGGGATATTTGAGTTGACTCAGCGGAACCGGCTCTGAAGGTAAACAAATTTTTTTTTTTTTTTATTTCTTCAAATAAATATAAATAATTTTGATATTTAAAGTTGTAATTTTTTTATTTAATTCCGATTTTAGAAACAATGGATCTCTGTAAAAGTATCTCCCTATTCAAATTAGGCTTTTGAAAATTATTTTGGAATTTATATGTGAAAAATCATGGTTTTTGTTGGGAGTTTAGATTCTCATCAGATTTGAATTGGTTGTGTTATTGTTTGGTAAGTGAGAAAATGCTGGAGTAATAAGTAAATTGAAAAAAAAATTGAATTTTGGTTTGAATAATTTCTTATAGAACTGAAAAATGTTTAGTTATTCGAACTTCATTTATCATATGCTAGTATTTGCTATTATTATAATTTGCATGTGTTTGGAATCTTTATTCTTTTTTTGGGATGTTGACAGAGATGTCATCCTCTAGAGAAGGGAGGTGAGTTTCCATTTCCGTTCAATTTTTGGTCTTGTTCTGTTCTAATAATTCGTGGTTCTGTTCATTTAACTTAAATTATAAGTACTATGTTACATTTGGGTTCTCATTATGGCTGCAGGTCTGCTTCGCCACGCACCTCAATTTCACCGGGCAAAGGCCGTCGATCAAGGTCATTGTCAAGATCCCGTCGAAGTCGTTCCAGGTATAGGTTTAACTTTTCTTTATTTAATTGTATGTTAATGGTTTCTTACTTTTAGGTAATAATGCATTCTTCTCCATCTTGCTCTGTATTTGTGCGTGTATATGTGTTTGTGGTGGTGAAATTTTGAATTATGCTTTATTTTTGTTGCTCCAGGAGTCTTGAATCTGTTGATACTGCAAATCCTGGAAATAACTTGTATGTAACTGGGTTGTCCACTAGGATTACAACCAGTGATCTTGAGAAGTATTTTGGCAAAGAAGGGAAGGTATAGTCCCTGTAAAATTATTTATTGTGGCATGAATATGTAGCTCTGCACGTTGGTGTTGTTTTACAATCGCCTATAATGGTAATACAATGTTTAGAGAGTGTGCCAACATATCTAAAATTGGAAAGGAGATTTTTAATATGAATCTTCCCTCCAGATGTCTATCTCCTGTGATTACACTTAGAACTGAAAGTGTGTTGCTGAAGCCTCACCAGGAAATGGACTAGAAATTATCAATCGAGTGACTTGAGCCCTCTTCATATGCTTTAGAGTTTAGACCCACTGCTCCAAACAGCTCCTTTAGGAATCAAAACTGTGAGTTCAAATTTATGATATTGAATAAGAATGTATTAACATTTTAGAGCTAAAGGATCTACTGAGAAAAATACCAACTTGAAAAGGCTTCAACAGTAATCTATCTGGTACATTGAGTGTAATTTGCAGAGTTCTTTCATGGTCCACCATTTCATTTCCTACACCTCCTACAATTACCAGAGCTTTTGGACTTTGCTCTCCCTTTGTAGTCTATGAAAATAGTAACCAATAAATTACTCCTTTACTTTGAGCATAAGAAAGTAATTATCTTGCAGTACTTGTCAAATATTTCTGTGCAGAAAAATTCATGTTAGTTTTTGTTTCAGGTTGTGGAGTGCCATCTGGTGACGGACCCTCGCACCAGAGAATCTCGTGGATTTGCTTTTGTTACCATGGAAACAGTTGTGGACGCGGAACGCTGTATCAAGTATTTGAATCGTTCAGTGCTTGAAGGACGGCTAATCACTGTGGAAAAGGTATTGTTTCTATAGGATTTAAAAAGAAAAAGTGTAGAGTAACTGAATTATTTCATATCATTTTAGTTTGGAAGTTGTTTCTTCATAAATGTTGCCTGATAAGTTTTGGCAGCAGGTCTGGTATGTGTAACTCCACCGAATTCACAATCTAAGCTCATAACAGTTGAAACTATCCCTTCACGAATCACGACATGCGTTCTGCATCGACATTTCAAACACATCGATTCAAATTCAACTATTTTGCAGAGGGTTGTTTGCCCTGTAATCCTTTCTTCACTAGTAATAGTATCTGACCTGGCCTTTTATTTATTTTTGTTTTGTTTTTGAAATATCCTAGATAGAAAACTATACCCAATGTGTCAGTTCGTCATCTTATCATGTTTATTCTAGCAAAGACTGACTAAAACAAACGATGATGATTAATAATTCTGTTATTCTTGACTACTGGTCAATACAAGCCATGATGGCTGGAGTAACAGGACAACACTCTCAAACAAAATACTTGCAGCTGGCACAACTTTTGTGCGGATTGCTGTCATCAATTCCAGATGCAATATGCAGTTACTTTTGAAATGTAAATGAGTTTCAAAGAGCAGTATGTGAAATGCTGCATAACTCATTTATTAAATTGTGGAACTCTTTTTCTTTTGATATTTTTCTTTTTTCCATCGTCTATACTATAGTTTTGAGTTTGTTTGCATATTTTCTACACACGCAGGCAAAAAGGAGCCGTGGCAGGACACCAACTCCTGGCAGGTATCATGGTCTGAGAGAAAAACAAGGTACTTGTTGGAATTTCACTTGCATATGCATGATAATGCTTATAGTAGCTGAAAGAAATTTCCAGCAGTAGGGTGATTAGTGTAGAAAGATTGTCCGACAATTAAATGAGTAAATCCTAAATTCTTGTTTGGTTTTCTTATCAGACCTTAACTCATAACCTGACTTGCTGGAGTCTAAAATAAGATTTATAGTTCTTACTGCATCTTTTGTAGATCCTCTCTAAAAGCCATGCACCGTATAACTTAGTGTGGCAAAACCCCTATGTGGATACAGAGTATGTAGCTGGGGCTCTTTAATCATGCTTTTAAATTATATGGTGGATATGGTAGATTAATGGAAATTTGTTCTTGATGGCATCCCATCAGTCCACTAGAAAGTTGCCAACTCTATTTTTGGTAGTTTCTAAACAGATTCTCACGTCAAATCTAGCTTGCTTATCTTTCGGTATGACACATCGTTCCATCAGATAGACAATCTTAAATTTTAGAAGAATGCCATCTCTGATTATATCAAGTGCCCTTTAACATGTCAAAGTGCCATACAAGCCCTAGCTCTAAATATCGAGAAAAATAATGTTTTCCTAATTCTTTCAGCAAAGTGCCGTACATTATGATTATTTTTTGTGATCAGTAAGTTCCTAATTTATTTGTACTTGGTATATCTATTGGCATAAAAAAATGTGCAGGACACGGCCACAGAAGATCCCGCAGCTACTCACTGCGACAATGGGATGATAGAGACAGAGACAGAGACTATTATTCAAGGGACCGCCATGCAAGATCACGCTCTCCATACAGTAGGAGGGGAGATGATTATGATTCATATAGGAGGCGCAGGGATCGATCACTGTCAGCTGAGCGCGGCTACCGTAGATGAACCAAGAATCTCCTTTTCCTGCATGCTCATCAAACTTGATCTGGATTCCTTGTGGAAGTATATATGGAATCATTTTGACAACGTTGCATCCATCCTCTTTTTCCTGGTTTGTATCTTTACATACCTCGCATTTAATGGGTAATTTGTTTCTGTTAGGGTTTAATTTTTAATGTGATTAAATCTTTTACTATGCCATTGGCAAGGTCTCTGGTGGTGGAACCATTTTCTTTGTTCATTTTGATAAAAACTTTAGTGAGAGTCTAATATATAATAATACAGTATTGAATTAGAAATCTTGCTCACCATGGAAGTTGAATTGATGTTACTGAAATCTTCCTGTATCAACCCTGGCCCATAACAAATTAATGTGGTCTAGCAGCAAAGAAATATATGTAGATCACTGGAGATGCATGTGAAAATGAACAAATGCAAGTGCTATTTTTTTTTTTCTCTTTTATTTATTTTTGCTTCCAAAGAATATTTGATTGGATTAGGAGTGAGTTGTGTTCTACTGTTCTTTGTATGCTTGCTTTTTCTTCCATGAATGAATTTCAGAAAAGAAGAAATGAAATCATTGCTTGCCTGTGATTTTCTCTAGATGTTACTGTTAAATGCTCTAACACTATTAAATTATGTTGATATGACATTAAAAATAATAAAAGAAAATATTTTTCTTAATTATTTAAAATTCAATTAGATATTGCGAAGTCCATAATTAATTTAAATATTAAAATAACATCTTAATTTTCAAAATTAATTAAGAAATAAATATTTAATTTAAAACAATTTACTTTAATTGAAACTTTTAAAATTTTTTTATTTTAAATTTATATTTATCTTCTTAAATTCAAACAATTAAACTGATGGAAGTCCACTTTTAAAATTTAAATTAAATCAAAAATTAATTAGCTTTCATAAACCTTATTTATACATTCACAAACTGCCCCTGATGGTTTTATTCCATGATTATAAATATATATATTTTCTATTTTGTATATTTAAATGATTTTTTTTTAGTATTATGATAGAAAAATTTAAATATAAATTTATTATAAAATTAAATATATTTAGTATTAGATTATTATTTAATATGTAAATGATTTTAATGTTTGCAAAAATAATTACATCTCATAAATAATGTATTAATGTATCAACTAATATATTAAAAGATGCGTACCTATAATTTTAGGGAATATTATATAAATATTTTTTTTTTAATTTTATGATTTTTTTTTATTATTTTTTTAGTATATATTAGATATATATATAATATATATTTAGTATATATTTAATATATGTCATATTTTTTAAAAAATATTTTTAAATATATAATATTTTTAAAAAAATATTTTTTTAACAGTAAAAATAAATTTTTTTATATATATATTTTTAAAAAATCCCATAATTTTAAGTTGACTACAGTACATTACTATTATTATGAGAATAATTTAAAACATAATAAATAAAAATAGGAGAGATGGGAAAGTAAATGAAAGGCAGGCGGGTGGACCCCTGGGGCTGGGTGGTGGGGTCCAACCTTTTGAATTCTAAAACCTGGAAGCGGGATATGTAGATTCTGCGCTCCAGCTGCAAGACCGGACTTCAAATCCAAATTCAAATTTATGAAATTCTTCTTCTTTTTTTTACTTAAAAAAAAAAATATATATATATATATATATATTTCGTGGTAAAATTAATTACTTCCTTGGATAAGATCCGACACCGGGTCTCTGACACGTGTACGTCAATCGTCTAGTCTGGTCTTGTATTAGCTCGGCTTCGGCTTATTATTTTTATGTCTTTGACAATATTGCCCCTGATGTAGAGATAGAGAATGTGGGATATTGTTTGCAGAGAGTAGGGTCAATCCTGGCCGTTAAAATATTTGCTGTCGGATAAATGGTGCACAGTCAATATGGATGCTAAATATCTGGAGTCATTAAGCATTTTTATTTTTTAGTACTTATATTCCGACTTTTAAAATAAATAAATGGCTCGCAAATTATGAATTATGAATTTTTATTTATTTATTTGTATTTCTTAAATGTGATTTACATGTTGGAAAAATAATTTGAATTTACAATTTAATTAGTTGCAGACTCCCATTTTGTGTTTTTTTATTTTATTTATATTTTATTAAAATTAAATATTAATTTTTAATATTTTTTGAATATTTTATGTTAAATATATATAAATCAAATTTATTATATATGATATAATTAAATAAATAATAAAGATATATATATATATATATATATATATATATATATATATATATATTTATTTAGGTTCTTCTTATCATGTGATAAGTATTAAATATAGAAGTATAATTGAGTCTGAAAGAATTAGGCCCCTAAAATTTATAGACCCCTTGAAGAGAAGGTCAATGATTCAAAATTCTCTTATGAAGGCCAAACAGTCTAAAAGTCTTATAGGTACTTAATCGCAATAAAGCTATATGTGAGCCCTTTCGAATTCATGCATCATAATCCCTCTAATCGACTTCTGGTAAGTTCAACCAAGGATATGAATATGTCAGGATAGTCTTCTTAATACAGCACGTAGTAGCCCTGCATGACATTAAAGATGGCTGTCTGACTCTCAATATTGTAATATAATTTCAACACTTTGTTGATACTGTCACATATACACCGATCCTATCAAATAATTTGGGATTTGGGATATATAATTGACATTTTCAACTACAAAAAAAAATAAAATTACTCTACATCTTTTATTTTCTCTTTCTCATTAAAATATTTTTCTTTTTTTTGGAAGAAAAACAATTATCTTCTTCCTTTAGCTTCTTCATTTATAAGTCAATTGATTTAGGTATTAAAAAGATTTGTTAAGTCAACACTTAACTATTTGATGTAATTTTACTTATCTTATAAGTCTAAATTAATCCATTAAATCCCAATCCGTCACAAAAGAGATGATATGTCATCTTCCTTTGACAATATTTAAATTATCAAATAGTATCATTTATGAGATGTCTTTTAAATATCACTGATCTCTTCTACATTCTTTTCTTTTTTTAAGGACTATAACATTCACAATTTCTTTCTTTTTTTCTCATTATCTTTCTCTCATTTTCTCTTTATTGAACCTAAAAAAAAACCATTTTTAAACTCATACAAGCATCCATTCTCATACAAAACCTAACAAGCCCTTATTCCCATATCCATTTTAGGTGCCAAATTTTTTTCATTTAGCGCTAAAAATAATTCTTCGTTGCTAAATTTATTCTTATTTAACGACAGTTTTAAAAGTCTTAAATACATATAGTTTGCAATTTAATTTTTCTTTTTCTATAACGAGTCTGTCGCTATTTCGTCTCTAAATTAAGACATTAAAATATGGTGCCACATATTAATAACAAAATAAATTTGAGATTTGTCGCTAATTTCATCATAATTCTTTTGCCAATCCATCATTGATTGGTCGCCATTGTGAACATAAGATTCTGATTAAAATCTTTAGCTAATAGTCGCTAATTATTGAGAAATAAAGTCCGTCTTTAAAACACACTTTTCTTAGTGAATGTTAAGGTCGTTAGTTAAAATTTAACATATGATAATATCATTTCATACACACGGGCAGCATAGGAGATATATATATATATATATATATATATATATATATATATATATATATATATATATATATATCTTTCAGAAAAATTTTGAATTAACACGATAAAAAAACTATAAAATAAAACATTGAGAGATAGTCTAACAATAAAAAATAGAAATTCATAGATTTTTAAAAAAATTTCAAATTAAAAATAAAATTTATTCAAAATTTCTTGATTCATTTTATGCATGCTTGATAGAATTTGATAGTTTTAATTTTTTTATTTTAATTTTTTAAATAAATCTAAAATTTATTTAAATTTCACTATTTCTTTTACTCTTGATGAATTTCATAATTTTAACAAAATTAAAATATACAGGAGTATAAGTTTTTTTTTTTTTTTCTTTCAACTTTAAGATAATAGATTTCAGAAAAAAATTATTGTGAAAATGTAATGGAACTGCCAAGTCAGTGATTCTTAATGATCAATCTATAAAAATAAAATTGTTCCTCCTTAACCAATCATCTTTGATATTAAATAAATCATGTTCGTCTTTGATAAATTTTATCCCATTTAAACTAATGATATAAAATACATATCCCATTTTATTATAAAATATTTAACAAATCTCAAATAATAAAAGGCAAGAATTATATATATATATATATTTGTTATGTTAAAAAAAGAGGCGATATTGATATTTTTTTTTTTAATTTTTGACACTCTTATTATTTTTTTATTAATAAATTTGACTAAAATACCTTTATTCTATTTATGTTAATAATTTTTATAAGGAAAGTAATAATTCTTACAAGGAAGGAAATCTTAATTTTCAATTCCTTATATATATATTTTTTATAATTTTTTTACTTTTAATTATACATAGAAATATTATTATCTATATTTTTTATTTTTTAAAAACTATATTTAATAAATATACAATTTTTTATATAAGAAAATATCATAATAAAATTTTTTATTTTTGTATGCCATAAAATAAATTTTCTTTTAATGGTTATATTTTGCTTAATTTTTATTTTGAAAGTAAACTTTTTTTTACTATCAAAAAATTAATTAACCAATAAAATATGAAAATATCAATACTTCTCAATATATTTGAAAATAATATAATAATTTCAGAAATATTATTTTTTTATAACAATATGTATATAATTATTTGATTATTTACTTATTATTTTAATCGTATAATTTATTCAATTTTAAAAAATATGTATAATTTATTAAGATATTTAGTAAAATATATAATTAAAAATATTTTCAATTAGTACAATTTAAGAATTTTTCTTAAAATAAAATATTAATCGTATTATATCTTAGAATTTAATTTGATAAATTATCTTTCCTATTAAAAAATTAAAATAATATTTATTCAAGAATAAACGATCAAATCAAAATTTAAAAAGTAAAAAGTAAAATAAATTTATTTTATAATATGTAAAAAATAATATTTTATTTTATTTTTATACAAACTCTATATTTAATAATTATATTTTTTAAAAGAATATATAAATATCATTTTATGTAATAAAAAACTCCAATAAAAATATAAAAGTAAATAGAATTTAAATCTCTCTTTCTCATTTTTTAGTATATAATTCTTCATTTCTTATGAGAATTAAAAAATAAAAATTTTAATTAAATATTCCTTTTTATAAGTAAATAATATTTATCTATATATAAATTATATATTTATTAAATATATTTTGATTATCATAATTTTATATATATGTGAATTAAAAAAAATAAAATTTAATTATTATTTTCTTATAAAAATTATTATCTAAGTAACATAATGTTATAGTTAAGTTTAATAATAAACAAGGACATGAAAATATCAAAAATTAAAAGGGAATTAATATTTTTATAGTTTATATTGTTATTATTAATTAATAAGATAATATAAATTATTAATAATGTGTGTTTTAAGTGATAAAATATATTTATATTTTATGATAAAATATTAAAATTAATTCATAAAAAATACAAATATATTAAAAGAGATAATTAAAAATATATATATTAACAATATGGATGGTTGAAAATAATAATTCCCAAATAAAAAAGGAATGGCAATATTGCTTGAAAAAACACACAATATGTTAAAAGTTTTAATTAAGATTTTCAAAATCATTGTGCTCCGCAGCCGGAAATTCCTGAAATTCCGTAGCCACGTCATAGCCCTCGTTGAAGTCAGCGCTTATTCGATAACCTCAAATCCAACACTATAAATTCCTTAAATTAATCTTATGATTTCCACGTCATCATATTAATTTTATCGCCTTACTCCTCTAAATCTAACACTACAAAAATCCACATTGTTTTCCAATAAAAGTATTCCACGTAACTCTTTTTGAGTTTATAGTTATCTTTGTGACCGCACTGGATTACTACTCCCACGCCCTCCTCGGTCCTCCCTCCGTTGTGGCATGTGTCTCTTTGTTTCTTTCTTATCTGTCTCTACCGAAAGACAAAATGATTTAAAATTCAAACCAGTGGCTCAGCTTCTTTACCAATAAAAATGGCGATGAGGATTCAATGATGAGTTTACATGAACTGCGCGGGAATTGTTTAATCTGAAGTTCTGATTTTTCATTGAGGTATTTATTTATTTATTTATTTTGAATTTTTCACCTCCTAATTTTCTTCTTTTTTTGGCCTCTTCTCTGATTGTTTTTTTCCTTTTAATTGGTGTTTTTTCTTTCTGCTTGATTGAATTTTCTTTTCCGTGTTTGGCTGTTTTTCTCGTTTAGCGGTTTATTCATTTCTTTTCTTTCTGTTATTTTATTTGTTTTAGAATATTCGCTTTTTAAATTAGATAAAATATGGTTAGGGTTTTATGTGATTTTGAAATTTTCTTATTTTTTAAGGCAAATAAATAATCATAATATTAAAATTACAGATGCAATATAAAAGAAGAGTAAACGAAGGAATTCAAAGTTTTATTGAATTTTAAGCAATGTTTAAATGGTAAAGTTTTTTTCTTTTGTATTATTTTTAATAGTTAAATATTGAATTTTTTAATAACTGGATTTTTAGTTATGAACAATTTCTTTGCCCAGAAAGCCTGATTGCGTGTTATGTATACCAACTTACAGTTTTGGTGGCTTTATTGTAATAAAAAGTGGTTAGTTTATGTTTTGTAATAGATTTCTATGTTTCAACATTCTTTGTTAGATTTCTTAAGCTTCAATTATGCATTTGCTTCTTAGTCAACTTTATATTATTATATTATGCATTCCGATTCAAACAAATTTTATATTGCTGCAAAGACTAGTCATATATATAGAATATTTTGTATTTTGAAATATGATTTTTTTTTTTTGTAATTTAATTATAGGTTCATCATTTAGCAAAATATTCTTTTGTCAATAGATTATTTCCTCGTCATTGCTGCCCATTTCAAGCCATGTGCTGAGTTTTAATATCTTATCCTCAGTGATGTATTATCCGATTATGGGCAGTGTAATAAGATTGTGTATTCCATTTCAGGAGTTGTATTCTACTCCTTGGATTGGTCCCTGGTTTTGAGAAGAGAATTGGGTCACTTAGACATCATGATTCGCATTACGTTTTGGTTAATTAACCTTGAGTAGCTGTTAATGCTATATATTTACACTTGCAAAGGAGACTGTTGGGATTGCAGAAACCATGAGTCTATCAATAAATGATGACACAACTGGCTGTCCTTTCGGATTGCTCTATGTAGATTATCAGGCACAAAGATAATCTTCTTTTGATTATCGGCTCCAATCTGCTTTTTTTAATCAGGTTTACTTCAATGACATTCTTTAATCTGTTTCTTCTTGTTACATTTATGCTTGTTGCTGAAGTTATTATGTGCTATATTGTTTTTGATAGAACTTAAAAGATGTGGACAACAGATTGATTTTAGCATTAAAGACAATATTATGCATGTCTTGTATGCCTAGCTGTTGATTGTTTGCTTAGCCTAATGCTTGCATGGCCAAAAGAGTAAGCAGCCCCTAGCATGGTGAATGGTGATGATTTTGTTATTAAAAGGCACAAGAGGTGTTCTCCTTATTTTTGAATATGTGAATTCCAAGGAGCAATTGTCTCTCAAATAGTTTCTGCTTTTGCAACATATTAATTGAAGAACAGCACTTACTTAAATTGAAGTAATTTTTGTTGCTTTGCTTGACTCTATGATTATCTGTCTCATTATCATAAAGGAGTTTAATCAATATCTATTGCGAGAAAATTAGCATGCTCGAAATTGGTCAGTTATAAACGGCTTGTAACGTTCAGGATGTGCATGACTTTATATTTATCTGAAATTTATATCAGTTATTTTGTTTGACCCTACATATTGGTTCTGTTTATGTTTCCCCAAGTAGGTAAATTAAATAGGTCTACAGAGATCTGTAAAAATCAAAAGAAATTTCACAGCGCTGCCTTCATGGAGATCTTTTGTGGCATTTACCTAATGCTGTATTTTAAACCTGTATATTAAAATTTATGCTTTCTCAACATGAAATTTTGCAACTTTGCTTATTAAATTGGACTACATTTTATTGCATGATTGTCTTGAATTGACTCCTGATTATTATGCAGGTGATTGATAAGATTAGAGTTGTGATTCTTGGGGTAAATTGGGACTAATATGCTAGTAACTCCAACTCAGGATCTTTCTACTCTGAAATATGGCCCCTCGACCTCTCCGCTTGACCTCCAAAAGACCTTCTCGCAGGCTTATTTTTATTATACTCCTAGTACTTGTGCCAATTTGTGTGATTGGAATATTCACACATGCCCGGAAAATCTCCTATTTTTTCCGCCCACTTTGGGACAATCCCCCTCCTCCCTTCCAGCGCCTGCCTCATTATTATGCAGAGAATGTTTCAATGGAACACCTTTGTCGCCTTCATGGTTGGTCCCTACGCACTGAGCCCCGCCGCGTTTTTGATGGCATTATCTTTAGCAATGAGGTAGACATTCTTGAGATCAGATGGCGTGAGCTTCATCCTTACATCACTAAATTTGTAATCCTCGAATCCAACACCACTTTCACTGGAATTCCTAAACCCCTCTTCTTTGCCTCAAATCCAGGCCGGTTTGCCTTTGCTGAGGACAAAATTGTCCATGGTGTGTTTTCAGGCCGGACTGCTGTCCATGGGTCATATGAAGACCCTTTTGTACTCGAGTCTGAGCAGCGGGCAGCTATGAATGGTTTACTCCTCCGTGCTGGGATTTCAAATGGTGACTTGCTTATTATGTCAGACACTGATGAGATACCAAGCCGCCATACTGTGAAACTACTACAATGGTGTGATGGAATACCTCCAGTCTTGCATCTAGAACTGAGGCACTATATGTACTCATTTGAGTTCCCTGTAGATTACAGTAGCTGGCGTGCCACAGTCCATGTTTATGGCCCATGGACCAGATATCGGCATTCACGCCAAACTGACGTTCTATTTTCTGATGCTGGATGGCATTGTAGCTTTTGCTTTCGACGACTTCAGGAAATTGTGTTTAAGATGACTGCTTATAGCCATGCAGATAGAGTGAGAAGAAAGGATTTTCTAAATTATTCTAGGATTCAGAAACTCATTTGCAGTGGAGATGATCTCTTTGATATGCTACCAGAGGAGTACACATTTCAGGAGTTGATTAAGAAGATGGGTTCAATACCCCGTTCAGCTTCTGCAGTTCATCTTCCTGCATATTTGATACAGAATGCAGATAAGTTTAGGTTTCTTCTTCCTGGAGGATGTTTACGGTCGCCAGAATGAAGGTTTCTGATGAGCCCCCAATAATGAGCAGAAAATATTTAGTATTAGTGCAGAACTGAAGTTTGTCTTGCTTTGTTTTCCATTTAGTCCTTCCTTGAATATATAATTTGACAGGGGATGTCAACATTTTTTCATCCATTACATTGTATTGCAATTGTTACTTAGGGTTTTGGATGCCATTCAGTAGATAATCAGTTTTTCCCTTTTCAAATGAAAGTTGATTGTTCTAGTGGTGGGTTGTTTTGAGAAGTTATAAATATAATGATCATGGCGAGAGATTCCATAGAGGGATCTCTTTTATTATTCATTTGTTATATGGCCTTTGTTAGTTTCACTTAAAACTTCAAATTTTATTTCGTCACAATATTTAATCCTTTATCCTATATTAGAACATAATCAATATCTGCCCATCTTCAAGAAGCTATTGAGGTTGCTAATAAGCAAGACTGGATTGATATTTTAAGTTAAGCTTTGCTATTTGTTTATTGGACCATGGATAATTCAAACTTTGTGATGCTTGTTTTTAGTTTTTCTAATTTTGGGATTCAAGCTTGAGATTGGTTAGAAACTAGAATTCTTAAATACTGATTTTAGAAGGGTTCCATGTAACATTAAGTTGTTGATGGTCGACAAGGTCTCTCATTGCTATGGTGTTATTGCCTTGAGACACCTATCTATTTGCCTTTTTTGTTAATTTTCTTTATAACTTTCGATGAGAATTTCCTATATTTTTATGCATAGTTATCCTCTGCCAACCTAATATGTGCTGCGTTGCAATGCAGCCAGATTTGGTGCTGTTCACAGTCAGGTTTTTCTTCTCTATTGCCTTTTACCTTCCTGATTTCATTAGCTGGCTTTCATTTAATTCACTTATGGTGCCTTCACAACCCTTCTCATTTGTTCTAACTTGTGAGCTGTATATCAAGGAAACATCTAAAAAGGATCTGGGTCTATGCAGTACACCACCATTTTTGGCCCTATTGACACAGCAGATGCAGTGCAGACGTGAATTATTCATTAATTTGACTTGTGGAAAATCAGTCGTGCCATGGCCCATTCTTCTGATTGTGCATTTGCAACATTACTGGTAAATATGTCAAATGTAACCCTATAGTCTTCGTAATTTACCCCTTTTATCGTCCTTCCCTCTCCCTGGGCTTCATTTGGGTGATTGATTTAGTAATTAGAATGTCGAGCTCGTTCAAAGTGTTGCAGATCGTAAATTTCCTCTATCAGTTATTTTTGGGAAATCATGATTCTTGGTATACTCAAACGTAAGTCCATAAGCTACCGCACTCTTCATTAGTGCATTTTATTGAATGATTCTATGTACCACGATGAATTGATTGTTCCATACTTTCTGTAATTTTCTTTAAATTTATGGGGACTGTAACTATTGAATGGTAAGCTATTGTTTCAGTTGTTATATGCAATTTCAGACAATATATAAATAAAGAAAGAAAATAAAATTCCTAACTTGTTATTTGGTATTGTATGAGGAGAATTAAAAATTTTGATGGATTTAAATCGTCAAGGAGTATTCAATAATATCTTTTGAAAACTTCACAAAAATCAAAAGTATTCAATAATAATTTTTAAAAACTTTAAAAAAGTTAATAGAAATCAGGGTATCAATTACTCCTACCGTTTCATTTATATAGGTAAAATTTCTAGTTTAGATGTTTTATTTAGATAAACAAATTTACTTAAAATAGATTTGGTATAAAGTATAAAGTTTATTTTGCCCTTTTTTAATTTATAAAATATATTAATTATATGACAATATCTATGTAGTGGCAAACATTTTTTCATGTTACATTAAATTAAATTACATTACCAAAGATAAATTAATTGAGGGCAAATTAGGAAAAAAGTGAAAAAAAAATCAGTTAAAAAAAAACTGATATTTCTTAATTCTTATATATAAATGAAACGGAGGAAGTACAACTTTTGTAAACTATAAAAGTAAATCGGTATTCAAAAAGTCATTCACTTTATAAATAATACTCCCTCCATCTAGAAAAATAGGCTTATTTTTATTTTCACACAGATTAAGAAAATTGATTAATTTGATTAAAATAATAATTTTTATTTTATATTTTACATAAATACCATTCATTTATATTATTAAATAACTATCTTGAAAATAATTATTATTTAATGATAATTTTACAAACTAATAAAATGTCATTACCAATAAAATTTCAATTAATATTAACTCTCATCACCTAAAAAATTTTGGCCTATAAATTTTAGCCAAGAGAAAAATAATAGCATGTTATAAATATATAAATTATTGTGGATATCCTTTTATCTTTTTTACTGCTATATTATTTTATATGTCCGTTCATATATTACTTGGTGTATTATGTTTAGCTTTATTATAGGAAATATTACACAAATATATTTTTTTTTTTACTTTTTTTTTTTCAATTTTACGGTTGTTTTTTTTTTCTTTTTTAATTTTTACTGTTTTTTGGTATATGTAGTATTTTTAAAAAAATATTTTTAGATATGCAGTATTTTTGAAAAAATATTTTTAGGTATGTAGTATTTTTTTAAAAAAAAATTTATAACAGTAAAAATGAAATATTTTTTATTTTTTAGTATTTTAAAAAAAATCCCTTTATTAAATTTTTATAAGATATAACTTATGGTAAATTTATGTTGTAATTTATGGTGGGTTTATATATTGTAACCTATGGTGGAGAGGAACCCTATAAATAGGAATTCATATTTCTTTGTAAGAAGATACCAAGAAGACAATAGAACACTTACTTTTCTACATTCTTATTATTGTTCTTGTTTTTATTCTTATTCTTATTTTTTTTTTTATTTTTATAATATGTTATCAGCACGATTCTCTCTTTAACACATTTGATAGTTTTTTTTATTCAAAAGATTTGAAGATTTTTCTTTTGATACTATTCAAAAATTTAAGGTTTGAAATTCTTTTTCTTGATGACATTCCAATTCAAGTATTTGAGTTAATCATATTTTTTATCATTATCATTTTATTTTTTAATCTACATAGAATATAAAATTTTTATACTCTAATTTCGATATTTATTTTTGTGTAGATTATATTTTATATTTGTTAAAATATAATCTAAAAAAAAGAAATGATTTATATTTGTGATTTTATAAAAGTATAAGTGAAAAAAAAATAGAATAATTATTATAAATTTTTTTAATTTAATTATATATTAATAATAATAGCGAATTTATTTATTTTGATATTGCAAAGTTATTCTTTTTATTTTAAATATGTTAATTTTTTTGTTAGAATTAACTCTTATTATATAAAAAATATTTACAAATAATGATATGTTAATATTTTTCATATATTGAATATACTCCTATAATAACAATATCAATAAAAAAAATTATAAAAATGTTATGAATTAACTTCATATCTTATAGTTCAATCTCAATGCTTGAAGTAAATACTGTAATACTTAACTGGATAAAATAACAAGTCGTTAATGAAAAATTCATGAAATTTATCCTAGTAGTTTTATCCCATTCCTTAAAGTGAACATGGTAATTTAAAGGTAAATATATAATAATTATTTCTTTTCATAAGAATAAAGTAATATCATAAGAATGCTTATTATCACTAGAAGTGGGATAAAATTATATAGAAATAATAATAGAAAAAGTGAACAAAATTTTTAAAATAAATATTATCGATAATGTATGAAAAAAAATTAGTCACATACTTGTCGGATAATATAATATTTTATTAATATTTATGGAGTATCACAAAAAGAGAGAAAAAATGTGAAGATAAATTTTATCTATAATAATGATGACTTTAATTATAATCATATAAATATTGCTCAAGTTGATATGATAGATAATTTTTTTTTTTAAATATTAAAAGGAAGAGTTGATTTCAATATATATATATTGTGAATAGTATGATAACTCAAACAATTTTAAAAATATCAAATTTTTTTTTTTTTTGAAAATGGATGAGACAATTGTTTGTGGTAAAATAAAAAATAAAAAAGATCTAATATATTATTACAAGAGAAACAAAATTTATTATACATAATATATTATTTTCTCCAAAATTTCATAGAAATTTATTAAGTTTTAAAGATATACGCAGTAATGAATATTATATTGAAATGGTAAATGAGATAAATAAAAAATATTTTCATATTACAAGCATTATTTCGGGTAAAAAATATAGTGATTTTTTTTTTGATTTGTATTATACAAAATTAGTTGAATTAAAAAGAATCTTATAGAAAAATCAAAAGTTTACATATCCAAATATTTTTATTATTTGGCATGACAAGTTAGGTCATCTTAGTTTAAAAATAATAAAAAAATATTAAAAATTCACATGAGAATCTATTAAATAATCAGAAGATTCCTCAAGTCAATCAATTGACTTTTGGTCAAAAGTTAGATATCTCTTATCTAAGAATTTTTTAATGTGATGTATATATTATAATTGTTCTACCACAAAGTATTAAGATGAGTCCTCAAAAGAGATTAAAAATATAAGTTGGATATAAATCTCTCCCAATAATTAAATATTTTGAGTTATAAATAGATAGGGATGGCAATGGGTCGGGGCGGGGGCAGGGGAACCATCCCCATCCCTCCCCCCCCCCCCTTAGCGGGGAATCCCCATCCCCATCACCGTTTCACTTAAGGGGATAATTTAGTCCCCATCCCCATCCCCATCCCCGTGGGGATCCCCATTCCCCGCTTAAATTTTATATTACTAAATTTGTTTATATTTATAAAATTTATAAATAATAGCTAAAAATATAAAAAAAATTATTTAGAAAATATTAATAAATTCAAACACACAAAACATCAACCAAACATAATTAAAATATAAATATT
>CANXYC010910292.1:0-18716 GCA_948193065.1 Aleurites moluccanus | reverse complement strand
GAATCGTATTTTATTTTTTGATTTGATTTGAATCTTAAACCAAGAGATTCGATTTGGGTATTATCACTTGAGCCAAACCAAGGATCTCTGGTCTTAGTACCAAATCGTGACCTCTTCTCCAGTATAGGTCCGAATTATATGTTCTGCATTGCTTGGCCAACTGGCCTTATATCAAGTCATGACCATTTGAGACCTGCACAAAACCAAATAATTAGCTTTATTATTGAATTAGTAGCTCAATAATTAAATATTTACTTTGTAATTAAAAAAAAAAAAAAGATTCAAACTCTTAGCCCTTATTTAACTGTGGAAAATAAATATTATTCTTCAGAAAATTATTCCAAGAAAACATAAAATTTGAATTTAGTGTTTAATTATTAAAATTTTCTAAATGAAATATTTGAAAATAATTTTTCAAGTTTTTTAAAATTACATAATATTATAGAAAATTATTTTATGATGTTTTACACTCTTTTTTAAAATAAATATTTAAAGAAAATAATAGTTATATATTTATTAAAAAATGAATCTTAAAAATAAAAATAAAAATGAAAAAATAGAGAAAACTTTAAATAGAATGAAACCTTTCTTTTTTTTTTTTTTTTTTAATTTGAAAAATAAAAATATATTAATTTAAAAAATAAAAAATATTTTTCATAATTAAATATGACCTTAGAATTTTTCTTTTTGAAAATTTCAATGTATAAATAAATAAAAATACAAACACTTAAAAGATAAATAGAAATAGAAATAACTTTTTCTTTAAATGCATTTAGGGATATGCTTTATTTGTTTTTATATGATAGATTTATAAAATTTGTAAACAAGAAAAATATTTCAGAAAATACTAATAGAATATTACAAAAGCTTTTAGTTACTTACAAAACCTTGATATTTTTATTTTTTTTTTAATTGTAATCTATTTTATATTTTAATAATAAATAATACATTTGTTAATCTACACTTGAATTAGGAGAAATTCATAAAAGATAAAACTCTCTTAATGATTTGAAAAATCTTTTTCTTAAATGAAATTTATCTTATAAATAATTTTAATATTTTAGTGTTATTTTTATTAGTGAAATTAAATGATTACCATAAATTTGCTTTTTTAGTCCATGGACAATAACTTTTACTTAATCTAATAGTCCACAAATATTTTTTATGTATATTAAAATATTGATGATATATATAATTTAATATATTTTTGAAATAAAAAAACAATTTATATATATATTTCTAAAATATAATTAAATATATATAATATATATATACTAAAGCAATTTACCATTTATTTATCCAACCACGAATATGATTTCCTAGCTAATGGTGTCATGTGTGACAAGAGAACGCCCAACTAATAAGCTTTGCATGCATGTGAAGATATTTAAATGACTATTGCTTGGCTTTTTATTATGCCATTATTAAGGTAAGCTCTTAACATCCAATTTATTTTATTTTAGCATCAAAGGTAAAGGTCCTTTTCAAAATAAATAAATTAAATTAAATTAAATTTAAAACAACTATCAAGAAAAAGGGTAGCTTGTTTTATTTTCAGGTATTTTTTTTTGATTGTGTAAATATGATTCTTTTATCTAGTTCTTGTTGATGGAAAAAGATACCAATAATATTTTTAGGGTTAATTATTATTTTTCTATTATAAAATGATCAAATATACTAAGTTTTCTTGAAATTTAAAAAATATATTAATTTTTCTTGATGAATATTTTGTTATATTAGTACTCATTTTGTCCAATTTTGTAATTAGTTAATTATAAAATAATCAACAATGATAGTAAAAAGATTAAAATATCCTTACAATCAATAAAAATAATAAAAAAACAGAAATATCCTTACTTTTTATTTATTTTTTTGCTTTAAAAAATATTTTTTAGAATTAAAAAATTTATTTTCATTTTTTTTGACAAATTTGAAAATAAGGAATAAATAAAAATATTTTTTAAAAAATATTTTTTATTTGTTATTTTTATTTTGAAAAAATAATTTAATAAGAAATTAAATTATTTCTCCTTAAATTTTTTTAATA
Organism: Aleurites moluccanus; assembly: GCA_948193065.1. Taxonomy (NCBI): domain Eukaryota; kingdom Viridiplantae; phylum Streptophyta; class Magnoliopsida; order Malpighiales; family Euphorbiaceae; genus Aleurites; species Aleurites moluccanus. The sequence continues at coordinate 16,669 of CANXYC010910292.1, read as the reverse complement.
CAAATAAAAAATCCATTTTCATATTTTTGATAAATTTGAAAATAAAAAGTAAAATTATTTTTTAAAAAATAAAATAAAAAGGATTTCTATTTATTTTTATTTTTAAATTTGTCAAAAATATGAAAATATATTTTTTAACCGTAAAAAATAATTTTTAAATTAAAAATATAATATAATGTAATTAATTAAAAATAAATGGTAATAGTATTTTTATTTTTTTACTATCATTGTTGATCAGTTTATGATTGATTAATGATAAAATTGAATGAAATAATATAATATTATATGTGAAATTCATGAAGAAAATTAATGTATTTTTAAAAGATTAATATATTAAATCATTAAGCCATCTTTTTATTCAATGTATTGATATTTCAATAAGTCAAGGTATACACTTCCGCGTGAGTAAGAATTTTCTATTTGCAAGTTGCAATCTCGACCCTTAACACATGTCAAGTGATACATACTTTTTTTTTTTTTTTTTTTACATTGAAAATATGATTTTTTTTCTTTTTTAATACTACTAAAACAATTTTATGAGTATGTTATATTTAGATCAAAATATATAAAATTTTTAAAATAAATTATAAAAATATCTTAGAGCCCCTAAAATTTTCATTATACAACTTCATAATTTTTAATGTGTATAAAATCATTTAACTCATATTTCATATATATATAATGAGTAGAATTGTTTAGTTGGCAAGCTATAATGTTAATTTTTATTTGATCCAAATCAATCAATAAGACCTTGGCACATGTGAAGGAACTTAGTTTCAAATCTCTCATTTAGTAGATATCAAATTTGTCAATTTTTCTAACTTCTAACGGTCTCTTTCTTCCCTAACCACTAATATTAATGTATGTACAAGTTTTAGAATTTTGTCAAAATCAATTAATCTAAGGTAATTAAATATATAAAAATATTAATTTTTAAGTTCAAGTTGAGTTGGAGGGATTCTAGAATGCATGAATATCTTTAATTATGATATAGAAATTTGTATTGTAATATAAAACACTAAATATAAATTTTTATTTATAAATTAGATTTACATTATATTTGTTTTGTGTTAATTATATCAAAATTTCAAAATTATCAAAATGTGGATATCAATTTAAAAAAGCATGAAAATTAATATCTAGACATAAATAAAATTTTAAAAAATATTATGAAAGAGTAGAATGAATAGTAATTGATTAAAATATATAAAAAAAATTATTTATAAAGAATTTAAGTGATACATATAATTGATCAGAAATTAAGAATTTAATATAATAATATAATAAATTTTAATAGGTGAATTTAAGTATTATAATACATTATTTTCCTATAATTAATAAAAAATAAACTTAATTAATGTTTTACAATACTATAACAACAATAATCACACCATATTAATATTCTTAATACACATTGAATTTTTTTATGGTTCAAATCGTTCATTTCACTTGTTGAAATTTTTTGGTAATAATTTATTAGTCATAATCAATATTCATCCTAAATCATATATTGACTATTGACTATGATATTTATTATATTGACGAACACACATTTTATATTGACAAACATAATTCATTATTTGATAATATTTGATAGTAAAATTTAATTGAAATTATAAATATCATCGATATTTATCAATAAATTAATATATCACTGAAAATAATATTAAAAATATATGATATGAATTTTAGATATTACACTCCATAAAAACTTATAAAATATCAAATAAAATTATGAAATTAGTCCATGAATTTAATTTAATTTCATGTGAGAGTTAAGGCATTTATGCTATTTTTATTTTTGATTTTTTTCTGTAATTGTTAAAAAAAATTATATTATTTAAATTATAACTAATATTTGAATACAAATAAGAAATTAATTTTTTATAAACGAAAATTAAAATTATCATATCATTTATTCCACAATTAGCATAAGAAAATAAAATTAGTGATATATTTAGTAGACAGTAATGAAATAAAATATATTTTAAATGTAAATATTAAATTAAAAATATATTTAATTTCATTATGGGTATCATATTGAAATCAAAAGGGGAAAATTGGCATATAAAATAAAACACGTAGACACACATCAGAAATATTGAGAGAGTTGGCTAGGTAGAGCCTGGATGGAGTGACGTCGTTTCTGCAACAGTATACAGAGAGAGAGAGAGAAAATATATATATAAAAAAGGTCACAATCAATCTGCTACGGTTGGTAGCTTTCCATTGAAGAATAAAATCTTCCTCCTCCTTCTCTCTCTAAAACTCAAATTCCAAAAATAAAATAAAATAAAATGTATATTTTTCTAATGCTTCACTTAGTCATAACAGACACCGCCTAACGCTCTTTCTTCTTATTTTCTTCTACTCTCCATGCTCTTCTAATGTCTTCTCTCTAAAAACACAGAGAGAATATCTGATAATACTGCATTCTAGCTCTCTTCATAACAAAGAAGAAGAGATAATGGCTGTGGGTGGCGCCGCCGCTAAGGTCGATGAGTTTGCTCCATTTCCCGTGAAGGACCAGCTCCCCGGCGTCGACTTCTGCGTCACTAGCTCTCCGCCTTGGCGTACTCTTTCTCTCTCTCTCTCACTCTCACTCTGTCTCTTATATATGTATATAGTTTTTGTATTTATTTATTTTTATTAGTCTCTGTTTCAGTTTTTTTTTTTCTCTACTCTGTTTTTGGCTTGATTCAAGTTTAATTACTTATAAATCGGAAATTAAACTAATTAAGTTTCTTACATTTGGTTGATTCTTCTTGTTCAAATTTTCCGATCACTGTTGATATATTTCCCGCGCTTTTTTATTTTATTTATTTAATTTTTTGTTGCTATTATTTATTTATTTACTGATCCAATTACCTTGCGATTTTCTAGCTATTATCGATTTTTTCCTGGAAAAATAAAAATATTTATTAATGACTATCATTGAGTTGCCGATGCTATTGCTGATGCTTCCTATCACGTTTTTTTTTTTTTGGAAGAAATAGATTCTGTTTGGTTGTCGAGAAATACAGAAAATTAAACAGAAATGTTTTGTTTCCACAATGTTTTACATTTGTGCCTTTTTCAGTCAAGTAAAAACAATTTGTCGAATTCTTCTGTAGAAAAGAAGAAAGAAAAAAAAAGGGATCCAGTTAATTTTCTTGGGATTTAAGAAATTTAATTACGATTTAAATGTTTCATAATTGTTTTTTCTATTTTTCTCTTGTTTTACTGCATTTTCCGATTTACCAAACAAAGATTTTCTAGCTAAGAATTTGTTGGGTTATTTTTTCTTTCTCTCACAGGATATTTTCCCTGGCAATTGCAGATTTAATTTTGGCCAAATGTCTAGTTTTTGTTGATATTACCTACAAATCGATGATATTTATATCCTAGACTAGAAGTAACGTTTTCAAAATAAAAATAATCAATTTGATTACGGCAATGGCTCAATTTTTGTAACTGTACGAGTAGAGTTACTATTTTGACTTCATAGTTTTGTAATTTTATTGCGTTCTTGGAAAAATTCAACGACATTATTGCTTGATATATTGGTTGGGTATTTAATGGCGAATTATTATGGTCAATTTAGTAATAAATTTGAGTACACAAAATAATTTTAATAAAACTTGCTCCAATTATTGCAGCTGAGGCTCTTCTTTTAGGATTTCAGCACTACCTAGTGATGCTTGGAACTACAGTGATAATTTCATCCGTACTGGTTCCTTTAATGGGTGGTGGCAATGTAATAAGCTGGGCAAACTTTTGTTATATTGCCGATTATTCATAATTTCAAATTCAAGTTTGTATGATTACTTTTGAATTGGGCATTCCTGTTTTTGCCTTTGTATTAGGTGGAAAAGGCTGAGGTTATCAACACTATGCTCTTTGTTGCGGGAATTAGCACTCTCTTGCAAACTTTTTTCGGTACTCGGCTTCCTGTGGTGATTGGAGGGTCCTATGCTTTCATTATCCCCGCCATTTCCATTGCCTTGTCAAGAAACAATAATAGTCCTAGTGTGTTGCTTGATCCCCATGAGGTTGGTTCACTCATTTGTGAATGCCATGCTCTATTTTTTATATTTGTGGTTTTGAAGAATTTGGAAGAGATCGCTTTTAGTTGGTATTTTGAAAAGCGCTTAAAGTGAAGATATGGTTAGAATTGTTTAACCTGAGGTTTAATGTATTTTTTATCTGATGATCTTGGAATTACATTGATGATTTTAGAGGTTTAAACAATCTATGCAAGCTGTACAAGGAGCACTTATTATTGCGTCATTATTTCAAATGGTTATTGGCTTCTTGGGTTTTTGGAGAATTTTTTCAAGGTAAGATGCTGCACAAGTGTCATGATGGATTTAAGATATCTTTATTAATATCTTCTTGTTTTAAGGAGCCATTTTTGGATGTCTTGGGATGCAGATTTCTTAGCCCTCTTGCTGCTGTTCCTCTTGTGACTCTCACAGGACTTGGGCTGTATGCACATGGATTCCCACAAGTAAGAATGCTAAAAAGTCTTGTGCAGCAAGTGATAATTGCCTGTGTAAAATCCAAAATTTCAAGTTCAAATATCTATCCCATTGATGATGCATCACTTCCAAATATCATTGAAATTGGTTTTGTTTGTTGATAGAATAAAAACTTGTCATATTTGTTTGAAACTTTGAAAATTGTTGCTAAGCAATGAAAATTAGGAAAACGAGTGCTCTTTGATGAGAAGGCAAAATTTGATAATATTTATATTTATTTGATTGGGTAGAGGAGTACATAAATTAGTGAAGATTAAATGAATCATTTTAATTCATATTTTTCAATTGACAACTATTGTAGTAAGGACTTTGAATATTGGTGATATAAACAGCGCTTATATGACTTAACTACTTGCTTCTTTGTTAACACCCTTTTGTAATGAATTTTACTTTCGTTCCTACAATTGCAAATGGAAGACGATATAAGGCAATGACATTTCATATGTTGAATCATGCTTTGAAATTACCTTTTGATTTAAACAGATGAGTCATTGTGATTTGTATTTCCCGGTTGACCTGATAAGTTAAACTATTTGTGATACTGATGGTACGATTTTGGATGGAACTACATGTTCTGGTGCTGCATTTTTTTTCCCAATTTAGACCTTAATTTTATGTTATATGGCCTTTCTGTTGGTGTTTCTAGCTGGCGAAATGTATTGAAATTGGACTTCCAGCGTTGTTTATAGTGGTCTTCCTATCTCAGGTGAGTGACATCCTTTTTTGTTTTTTTGATAAGCGGTGAGTGACATCCTTAATTAATATTGCTCCTGGGAACCTAGTTAAAAAAATTTCACTATCAGTTAACTTGTTACATGCTAAAATGAGATTTCTTGTGTTGGTTGTAATGTATACTTGTGGAGGAGAAATGAGTAAGAATGTGCATCTTTATCCTGTTTTGTTCCTCTGGTTACACTGGCATGGTAAATAGTAATTTAGGCAGGAACTACGAAATGGCTTCCTAGATGGGTCCTTAGATGGGAATGAAGTGGTAAACTTTATTTAACATTCATATTCTGTGCCTTCTACTCTTAGTGATGCTAATTTAGCAGGTGTAACTGAGATTCCCTCACTCATGTCAAATTTGAGAATGGGAAAGATTATATATAGGAGAATATATAACCTTTATTTTTTGTCTTAAATTTCTGGAAATAATTTAACTGCTTTTCTCAAGGTTCTATGTTGGTTTTCCAAACAATTCTCTTGCAGTTTCTTCCTCATATGATGAAATTCAAAGGAGGCCTATTGCATAGATATGCAGTCCTATTCTCAATAGCAGTTGCATGGGTTCTTGCAGAAATTTTGACAGTAGCTGGTGCATATGATAATAAACCTCCAAACACACAGATTAGTTGTCGAACTGATCGTTCTGGGCTCCTTCGTGCTGCTCATTGGTGAGCTGATGTCCAACAACTAAGTTTTGGTTGATTTGATTGCATCTCTTATACTGACTATCTGAGATCACCTGTTGATTTATAAGTTCCACGGCTTCCTCCACTCTGCCATATTTCACGCTCTCTCAGCTATCCAATGGATAATTCATTGCTGCTAATAGCTCAAAAGTGCAACATATTGTGGATACCTAATATTGTTTATTGTCTACCATTGGATCTAATACGCCTATAATGTGTCTCAGGAAGATGGCTTCTTATTTTTCCTATGCTTATGCTATATATCCTAAAAGGAATTATAGAATCAGTAAGATCTTCAATTATGCTTTACTTCACTGTATGTAGGATAAAATTTCCATATCCGTTTCAATGGGGGGGTCCTACTTTTGATGCGGGAGATGTTTTTGCAATGATGGCTGCTTGTTTTGTTGCAGTTATTGAGGTACATTTTTAACAATGCATTTATTAATTTATACCTTTGATAGATGCTCGATATGGTGAATTTTCTAATTCAACTTTTGCTGAAGGCAACAATGTAGCCAGTTCTAATGTATGCTCAGGGATGTCCATTTTTAATATCAGGCATAACAAAATTCGCTAGATGATCAAGAGAAGATGCCAGTTCAAAGTTTTGTTTTATGACCATTTATTTCTGGATGCAATATTAATACCTTCATGAATGTAAAAGTAAAAACTGGATACACTTGTATGGATTGCCTTGATTGAATTCGTGTCCTTTGCTGATGTTCTTCCTTTATGACTAATTGTATCCTCCTGAAAGTTTCCAACTAGTTCTTTAATACTTGCCACTGTATCTCTACTCCCTTGCTTTTTATCAATCTCCTTTTTAATTTCCTTTTTCTTGGATGCAGTCTACTGGAACAATTATTGCTGCATCAAGATATGGAAGTGCCACTCCTATACCACCTTCTGTACTCAGCCGTGGCATTGGCTGGCTGGTATCAACAATCAAGAGATCTTATGATGTCTCATTGTGTTTTTTTTAATGATCTCTTACATCACACAATTGCCGGTTCTGATCTTTCTATTTTCATTATTTCAACTTTTATAAATATCCAGGGAATTGGAACTTTGCTGGCTGCAGCTTGTGGTACCGGAACTGGCTTGACTGCTTCAGTGTAATGGCTTTGAACTTTTGAAGTCACTTATTTGCTTTTCTTGTTGTAGAAAATTTTTTAGATTAAAATGTGTGCTACTCTGAACTTCATTTAACTGTACTTCAAACATCAATATTCAACTTGCAAAAATATTGGACCGGCTTCAATGTTTTCTTAACCTGGTTTATATTGTGGAATTCTAGTGAAAATAGGCCCTTTTTTTTAAGGAAAAATTTCTCTTTACTAAAATTGACATTACAATCATTCTCCTGAAGATGATTTAAGGATAAAATGAATATTGCTTTCTCAGGTCTTAATTGAATTGCAAAAAATTCTGTTGCTCTTTGAAGGTTCATTGGCTGTCAATACATGTAGGCAGATGTATAAAAACTACTGAGTGGTTGCAATGATTCATTTAGATGCTGGACATCCTAATCCTGACATGCTCTTCTGCTAATGATGTGATCTAATAATTCTCTGTTGTACTTGTAGCGAAAATGCTGGTCTTTTGGGATTAACACGAGTTGGAAGTCGGAGAGTCATTCAAATATCAGCAGGCTTTATGCTTTTCTTTTCTGTCTTAGGTGCAGTATACTATAATGATCTTTTCTATTTTCTATTTTGTCCTCTTTTATCTGATTGTTGACGGTTCTACTTGTGTTGAGCTCTTTTATTTTTCATTTCTGCTTAAATAATGTTGCAATTATGACCTTAGCACAATGTTCAGAATTTTACCTTAGCACAATGTTCAGAATTTTTCTCAATTACTGGTAGCTCTAATAGCTGTATGATCATCTCTAACAGGAAAATTTGGGGCTATTCTTGCTTCCATACCCTTGCCAATTGTGGCAGCTCTGTATTGTGTTCTCTTTGGCTATATTGGTATGCATCCCTTCCCTACATCTTAGTCAATATTACGGCTGAAACATATTTGAGAAGTTAAAGTGGCAAACTAATGTTTAGTCAAGTGCTCGACACATCATTTCTGTAATAGAAATGAGTTATGGTGAAATTTGAGTTATGGCTGATAATTAATGCATTTGAAATTTTGTTTGCCTCTTGCCTATGAGATTTTTACTGAATTTTCATATTCTTAAAGGGGTATACGACTACATAAATTCTGAACTCAGGCAAAGTTTCAATTTTGTCCAGTTTTATCAATTTTATTTTATTCTAGACTTTGTAATTAGTAACAATTATAGCCAAGGTAGGCAATTATGTCGTGAGGTGTATTTCTATACTGAGCACATCCTAAATTGGTATATTAACATGATTGGGTAGCTTCAGGTTGAGTATAATCAATTTGATTGGAGTCTACTCAAAGCTGCCTAACCCCAAAAAAGGTTTTAGTGTTGCCATTAAGAGAGAGAAAAGAGATCAAAGGGGTTCCAGGGTTTTAGGTGGGTCACAAACTCACAATAAACTGTTGATAATCTATTTAGTTTAACGAGCTATTTAAGGACTTCAATTTAATGCCAACTTAGTTTAGACACATGCCTTTAGCATGATTCCTATTCTTAGATAAAATTTCTATCAATAAAAATATTTGGGATAATATTTAATAAAGCTAAAAGAATTGGCTAAAATTGAAAACACACTTAAAGTTTAGGATTTCTAGGACCCTTGTTCCATTCTTAATTAACTACATCCTTTCATGGGGAAAAATTTTAAAGTGAAGAATGCACTGAGAAACCTTATGTGAAGAATTTTAATCCTTTGGAATAAGTTTTCTTGTAAATCAGCATGATTAGAACTCTGTATAAATCAATTGTAGTTTTCTTTTGATATATATGTTACAAAATCTCTCTTTTGTAACATTTCCTAATGATCCAAAATCTCTCTATTGAAAAATAAATATTCTCGAGGAAAGCCAAAGTCACCATGTATGCATTCACTTGTAGTAAGAATTGCATATGACTTGACATGAAAATCTATTCTCTGGGGCTCATAAGTTAAAAGTTGAGTATATTGGAATCTCTTTTAAGCTAGTTATATAAAACTTATGGCTTAGGTTTGTCCATTCTTACTGAATGTAGTTTGCATTACGCACAATAGATGATACAACCTAAAGGACTTGTTATGTAACAAGTTGGTATAGAAACAATGGTCTAACAGGTCATTATTTTATAATTTATATAATTTTTGTGAAGTCCGTGTTCAACTAGTGTTAATTTAGGATTGCAGATTGAATACAAAGACATAAATGTCATGAACTTAAACTTTTACTTATTTCATACTATTATGTAACTTCTACAGAAATGATTGTTGAAAGTGTAATTACTGATAGTCAATGGAACAAAACACAATGAGAATAAAATGTATTTATTAGTAATTTGGTGTGTCAAATACAGCGGAAAGAAAAAAGTAATCTTCAGTCATTACAGCATTGTAGCTGTGACAACCAGCAGTATGTAGCACTTCCAACTCAATTTAATGACACATTTCAAAAATCAGATTATTCTTCATTTGTGATTTAGGATGTCAGGTTTTTAATTACAAAATGTCTTTGTAATTATAGTTTTCATTTAATTCAGGTTTTGTTTGATAAATTTTATGTACTTTTAGATTTTTAATTGTTCGTTACTATGCTTATTTTAGTATTTTTAACAATGTTTCATTAAGGTTTTTTTTGCTCTATATATAGGTTTTTGTTTGCTACTCTCTATATATATATGTATTGTTAAATTAGTAGAATTTGAGTTACATTTTATCTGGTAACTCCAAAGCCTGTTGTCTTCGTGGATTTAGGATATTTGAGGTTTAAATGCTATTTGGCCTTGTTATTATAGTTCTATCCTGTTTCAATTTAGGAATCTCATCAAATGAAATAGCCTGACATACGACTAACAATCATTTTCTGAGAAACAAAATTTTCATTAAGCATCTATTGGTTACAATGATTGATTATTGATATGCTTTCTAATCGAGCTCAAATACTTGACTCGATAATCAAACAAGGATCTGGCGTCACCATACTGCATTGAGGACAAATTTGATTAGGAAAGAAACTTTATTCAGAAAACAAGTAATAAATAAATTAAAAAAAAAAAAGAACAATCAGCGAGTCGTCACATATTCTGGTCATGCTCTGCTCTGCTGCCTTACTCTTTAATCTTTGTTGACATATACTATTTAAACTGATTTTGTATGTGTTATACTCGTGGGATGAGCAGCTGCAGCTGGCCTTGGATTTCTCCAGTTCTGCAACCTAAATAGCTTTAGGTCAAAGTTTATTCTTGGCTTTTCTCTCTTCATGGGCCTCTCTGTGCCACAATACTTCAATGAATATCTTTCAATTTCTGGACGTGGCCCTGTTCACACTGGTGCTATCTGGGTGTGTATATGAATTACTTGAATTTCAGCCTATTTTGCAATATAACAACTATATACGTATGAATAAAAGAAAAATTCATGTTCCTCTTGAGTTCTGATTTTCTCTTTGCTTGCAGTTCAATGACATAATGCAAGTGATTTTCTCATCCCCGGCAACAGTGGCAATTATAATTGCATTGTTCTTGGACCGTACTCACAGTCTGAGGCATAGCTCAACCCGGCGAGACAGTGGTAGACACTGGTGGGGGAAGTTCCGAAATTTTGATCAAGACATTAGGAGTGAAGAGTTCTATTCACTGCCTTACAACCTGAACAGGTTCTTCCCTTCATTTTAACTTCGACGCACTCGCCATTGAAGATAATGCAGAATTACAGTATTGCCAATTTATTGCATCCATTGCGATTTCATTTAGGCAAAAATGTTTATCAAATACAGAAATACATAAAAGAAATTTGTATAGGGTAGTTAAGCCAGAGATGCCGATTTGGCATCATTATCGGCTAAGCTTATGATTACTATATCATAGGTATCGAATATATGTGTATACGTATGTATATGTAGCAAGGATCTTGAAGGTCTTATATATTCAATTCCTATCCCCTGCAAAAGAGACCCAATCTTGCTGCTTTCTTTGGCTTTGAAATCATGTTATAGTTGAATTGATTTCAACTTTTGATTATCCTTGCAAATTTTGTTCACTTACAAGAGAAATCTAGGCTATTTTTTTTTCTTTTGTAATTATTTTGATAATTTTGAATCTAACTAGAGATTTGAACTCAAAACTTCTGAACCCTATAGACGATTCCATTAACATTCAATGAAAGATTAATTTGATTTGGATTTTTTCGTTAAAAACAATGTACTAATAAGAGTTATTGCTATATACGTATGTAGATTTATTGAACTAGACATGACCACGGTCCGGTTCCAAATCAGAATTGAATCGAAATTGAATTGAATTAAATCAAAATCGAACCGTATTAAATCAAAATTATTTTTAAATCGTAATTGAATCGTGACTCTAAGGTTCGATTTTTATTCTCATAATTTCTAAACCGAATTAGAATCGGTGGTTCGGTTTAGAACTGTGGATGGATTTATTATATATTCTAAGTATTTGACATTGATTTGATGTTTGATGGACTTGATGCATGCGGGCCTATTGGCTATTCATGAGCCCTCCCCCTTTTTTTTTTAATAAATTCAGTTATAAATTGTATTGAAACCGTATCGAATCGGAATCAAAATCTAAACTGAAATAAAAATCGAAATCATCCCGGAACCGGTGATTCCTAAACCAAACCGAAATCGCCTTTTAAGGTTTCGGTTTCGGTTTACTTATTTTAAAAATCAGAACTAACGGTTTTAAAACTGAAACCGGCGGTTCTGGAACCGTGGTCATGCCTATATTAAACAAATTCACTATATATATATATGCCTATATATGCCTATATATTTTTTGCAGTGGTATCACATTTTTAGAAATAGACAGTTGTATCCTAATTTGAGAAAGTTATTGCAATTGTGCGCCAAAAGTGAAAGTTGAAAAAAATAAAATTCATTGAACAAATCTATTCCAAATTTTACATATTTTTACAATTATATCTCATTAAAAAAAAGAAGATTTTATCCCAATTTAAAGAAAAACCTATCCTCTTGACCCCCTAAAATTCTCTACTTTCAATATTTTGGCCCATTTGAATAAAAAAAATCTCTCATTTTTTTTTATTATGGGTGAGAATTTTAATATTTTTAAAAATATATAAAAATTTTCAAATGTTGAAATTTCTTCCTCTTCACAAATTCCAAACTAACTCCAAATCACCCAAAATTTTTATATTATTTTATTCTTCCAAATATGCAAAATTATGCATATTCTCCAAATTTATTCAACTTCTTAGATGAACCGGTCAAAGAAGCAAAACGCAAACGCGTTTTATGGAGCATTGATGATGATAAGATACTTGCGATCACTTGACTCACAATTTCAAACCACATCATTGTGGGCATTTCCAAAAATAATAGGAAGTTTTGGAAATACGCAATCAACTACTTCAATGAGAATCTCAAATCTAGATCAACAAGAAAGTGTAATACCATGGTGCAACATTGGTTCTAGTTGATTTCAATGGTTAATTAATTCAATCAATAATATAACAAATTAGTTGGAGAACATCATACAGGGTTGAGCGGTGACCAATTGAAGCAACATGTTAGTGAGCTTTATAGATAAAATCGTAAAAGGCTTTTCTACACGAGCATGTGTGGGTAATGGTGAAAGACGATCAAAGTAGAAAGCAAACTATCCCCTTCCACATGCTTCAAAAAGACAAGGATTAATAAAATTGGGACCTACACATCTTCATCCAGTGTGGATACAAGCCTTGACATAGGCTACAGGAAAGTCAAAGTTCGCCTGGTTGGTCAAAATGTTGCAAAAAGAAAGGAAAAGTCAAAAGTGATTAATAAAAGGAAAGATAAAGCTCTAGAGAAAATTTGGAATTAAATAAAATAATATCAAGAGGAAAAACTGATCATTGTGCAAAATATAGGTAAAGAGTTGCAAAGTGATATATTTCAAATTGATTATAAAATCATGACTAAGAACACTAAAGGCATGATTGAGGAGTAACTTAAAAATCATTGAATGATGTGCTTCGTCATAAAAACTAGATATAATTTTTTCTATTTTTTCTTTTATAATTTTAATTTTATGTTATTTTTAATTTTATATAATTTTAATTCTATATAGTTTTTATGATGTAATTTTAACTAATGTAAGTTTAGGTAATTTTAACTGAATATAAGTTTAGTTTTTAGGTAATTTTAATTAAATGTAATTTAAAATTTATGTAAGTTTAATTTATGTAATTTTAGTTTTAGTTTTATATAATTTTAATATTATGTGTATTTTAATTATTTAAAAAATTTATCATATTCTTTAATAATATATTCAAAAACTAGCCGTTGCAAAAATAATCGTTAGAAGAGTTTTATATATCTATATATCTTAAGGCTCCATATTTTCTTATACCACAATTTTCATATTCATTTCAAACACTACAACCTTATACTCCAAAATGTCCCAAGATTCTAATTCCTCTCTATCACGACCTTTCCCTAGCCGCAACGGACCTAGGGCACGGGAGATGCCAATGGCGACCGGCACCCATAGAACCCCATATCAATCAAATCAATCCTATCAATTCAATATAATTTATATACATCACATTCATAATTTCCAATCATTCTATTAATCTGCCATACATTATGATAATATCACATATATATGAATCCACAAAATATGCCATTTAATTATATATCATCCATTTAAAATAACTAATATCAGTTACATGTTCATTTCCTAGCTAACCCGTACATACCCATGGAGCAGCTAGATTATGAACACCAAAATATATATATTGTTCAAAATAATGGAACTGTTAATACATTTGAAATCAGTGGCAGAATTTTCAGAGAAGTAGAAGTTTGGATTCTACAGCTTTAATCCTCTCCTGAAAGGGGAAAACAATAAAAGGGTGAGTATAGATTATACTCAGTGAATTCACATGCATCGCAATATACAATAGGCATTATATAGCAAAGGTTTCAATCAATAAAATAATAGGGTATCGAATAAGTTTTTAGGTACAATAAAGCCAGTAATTCAACATATAAGTTTGGTATCATATATGAGATGACAGATACAGGGATGGACTGCATGAAAAGAAATCATGCAATCTCCAAACAATCAAATGCATTGGACCATGTAGGTCCTAAATTATCCATATCAGGGCAAATAAGCATAAAGCTGATCAGACCCTATGACCTGGACTATAACTCTTCCCAGTTAGGGTACAAATATACAATGTGCACAAGGTCGGCAGTATTTTCCCACTCCCTTGTCGAATCGGAAGCTCTGTTATAACCATATCAAGGTTAATAACAAGGGATGCCATTTACAATAATGGCATCCGGATTCAGTCAATCAATCAATCAGTTCGGTATCAATCATATCAATGTCCAATATCAATAATGGCCATGCCATATCCAATATCCAATATCAATCAATAGTAGGTTTAGTATTCGTAATACAAAATAAGGTTCATAAGACAAGAAAATACGGTTCGGTAATTAAAAAAGGAAATATCAATGAAGCAAAGTTATGTAATAATATATGGATTTATTTGGTAAGAGAATATAAAAGCAAGTTTAAGGAAAATCAAAGAAATTATAAAGTGGAGGTTTCGGCCCTTTGGGGGTTTTTCCCATAAGGTGCCCAACAATCAAATTAAGCGGTTAATCATGATAATTGATGCATGTAGAACTCACCTCAATTCTCAATAGCCAATAACTTAGTCAAATTCACCAATTTTCTCCAAAATCCCCAATTTTGCTACTAGGAGAATTTAGTTTCTACAATCTACAAATTCACATTAAATTGGTCATTAATTTACCGTCTACTTACATTCAATTAGCAAATTCCATCTTCAATTTATGAATCCCATCACTAATCTATCATATCATATTTCAAAATTTCAAATAAACCCTAGAGTTTAGGGATTTCCATGAATTAGTGTTAATCTATGTAAAATAACACTAAACCCATTTATTCTAACCTAAATAATATCTATTTAAAAAATAAAATCCAACAAATAATTCCTTTCCTCAAATGGATTACAATGGTAGAATTTATTCTTCACTGCCCTAGATTGTTTTCCAACTCTTCCCACAAGCTTAAAACAGAATTTGATAGTCGCAGAATATTTATTTGGGTTTCCATGAATTTGTCACAGAAATTTGATGGAAAAATCGCTAAAATGATGAAGAAGAAAAGGAAACAGTATTCGTCTCCTTTGGGAGAGAAGACGAATACACAGGCCATGGGAGCAGAAAAAGAAATAAAAGGTTTAAGTGTTTAAGTGTTTTTAATTTCCTTAGTTACTGCCCCTTTATAATAAGTTACTGCCTCTTTAATATAGGTTACTGCCTCAGTAACGGAATTAATTCATTCCGCTCTGCTAATTCAAATCCGCCATTCTAGCTCGCGAGTTCGCCAACCCGCCAATCCTAGCTCGGCAATGCTTCCTCGCATTGCCGTCTCGCCATCCCACTTAGCATAGGCCAGCTCGCATATGCCGGCTCGCATGTGTCTCTTCGCACTTTCCTTTTCGCGTTTCCTCTTCGCACTTTCCTCTTCGCATTTCCTCTTTGCCTTTCCTCTTTGCCTTTCCTCTTCGCCATTTCTTCTTCGCCAATTCCTCTTCACATTTTCTCTTCGCATTTCCTCTTTGCCTCTCCTCTTTGCCTTTCCTCTTCGCCTTTCCTCTTCATCATTTCCTCTTCGCACTTCTTCTTCGCCAATTCCTCTTCGCACTTTCCTCTTCGCCTTTCCTCTTCGCCATTTCTTCTTTGAAAATTCCTTTTCGCCTTTCCTCTTTGAATTTCCTCTTCACATTTCCTCTTCGCCTCTCCTCTTCGCCATTTCCTCTTCGCACTTCTTCTTCGCCAATTTCTCTTCGCATTTCCTCTTCAAAATGCCAGCTCGCCATTGCCTCTTCGCATTTTCACTTCGCCTTCTCCACTTCGCATGGCCAACTCGGCAAGGCCTCTTTGTAAGGACAGCTCGCTTGACCAGCTCGTCTATGCCGACAGAAAATACTTAACGCATCTCACACAATTCGCTATAGATATTAGATTTCCTAACTCTCAGTTGTGAACACTCATTTTTACACCCTTGGGACTCGCATCGACCCGAACGACATTCCCCGGAACCGAACCCGCACCCAGACGGACCCGGAACGGCCTCTGAATGAAGTCGGGCCACTATTTCCGCCCTCTAGGCTTGGCATGGCAGCCGTCAGGCCCAGGGATGCCCTGATGCGGCACCGCCCTCCCTCAGGGCCTGTGCCGCCAAGACACTGGGGTGGTGTCGCCCCCCCTTTTTGCCTGCAGTGACTCCCCTTTCCAGCGGCAGCGACAAGCTTCATCCGATTTTCTGCAATTCCCACATCGAAAATGGATGGGAATCGACCCCTGGAGCTCTTATTATAAGTAGAGGGCCTCCCCCAACATTCCAAACAACAATGACGAAGGAAAAACAGCCTGAAACAAGCCAAGACTCTCAAAAAGCAAGGAAAAAAGACAATAAATCTTTTTCGTCACTAGATTTCGGCTTTTTTCCGCTCCAAGTGAATATTTTCTTCTTCTTTAGCTCTCTTTCGATTTAAAAGAGTTTCTATTAGGGGCGTATTGAGCCTCTCAGTTTAATCTTTACTCAAAGCAAGGTCCCTCCGCTGATTTGCT
>CANXYC010910269.1:0-11994 GCA_948193065.1 Aleurites moluccanus | reverse complement strand
TATACACACACGTTGGAAAAATTTTTTTGGGTGGATTTAAAAAAAAATATATAGAAAAAATATAATAAGAAAATTATAATTATTAAAATATTTTATTACTTATTAATTTGATATATGAAATAAATATATGTATTTATATGATTTTTTATAGAAAAAATTTCTAATTGTGTTATTGGGTCATTGGAGAGTGTATCACGTGGGCTTGGAAAATTAAGTTCTTTCAAAGTTGTTTGGGCACAATTTTGACAATGTTGACATGTGTTTTTTTTAGATATATGTATTAGAGAAATGAAGAGGTAAATTCTAAGTCTATTAAATTGATGATGGTTTGATAACGGCAAATATTTATAGGTGCCTAACATTTTTTGAGTTTTGTGGCAACCAAAGCAAAAACCATGAGAAAGTTTAATTAAACAATATCTATATGCATATAACAAGAGTCCAATTTTTGGGCTAAACACATCCAAGCATATTGATATTGTTTGAAAATTTCTAATCACCCGAGAGGAGTCTTAATTAAGAGAATACTTAGAACAATGAAATAAGAAAAATAGAAAACCAATAAATTTTAATTAGTGATGTTGGAGTTTCATTTGATTTGAAGCAAATAAAAAAAATTATAAATAACTAATTTAACAAATACAACAAATATTATAATACAAAGAATTATTTATATTACCAAAATACATAAAAGTGTGCTAATTAAATTAAAAGGAAAATCACCCATAAATCAAATATCATATACATCTATGATTTCATTTGAAAGGTGTATCATATTCTCTCCCTTATCTTGCATTATTAATTCCATGTTTACGATAAAGGTTTAAATTTTAAATTTAAAAAAAAAAACACGTTTAAAGATTATATAATTTTTATATAAATTAATTATATTTTTGCTAAGTTTTCATAAGATGAAAAAACTTTTTTTTTTAAATTTAAAAACCTATTTTTTTTTTACCTATTCTCTTGCATTTTATCAAATTCGTCACTGTGAGAATGATAAGTAGTCATCAGTCTATTATTTTAACTAATGTTTTAATAATCGAATCGATGAAGACGGAGAGTCAGATAATCAAAAATTTAATCGGAGTAGAACTAATTAAACTTAAAAAAAAAAAAAATTATATATATAATTTGATATTTAGTATACATATAATGAAAATAAATATAATACAATTATAGTTAAATTAAGAATTTATATAAAATCATATTTCTTATTTAATCACATTAAGTCAAAATTATATATATAGTAAGTTATGAATATTCACTTGCTCAAATATCTACTCACACAATAGGGTAACATGTAATAGGGACATAATTTTGAAGTCGGGTAAAATTAAAATGAAAAACTGACTAGTTCGAACTAGAAAAATCAATTTGGTTTAACTGGTTCATCAATTAACCAGTCGGTTCATTAATTTTTTAACCGATTTTTTGGGGACGGGTAAATAAGGATTGACTAGACCGATCCTTGATTCAATTCTTAAATTTTTCAATTCGACTAATCGATTCGATCCAATTTTAATAACCATGATTTTAAGTTGATTATTGATTCAAAACACTGTTGAGCCATCAACTCAATTACCCTATTTAACTCCACTATCCCAATATAAGTTCATGCATAGTATTTTATTTTATTTTATTTTTTATATGAAAACATTTAGAAATAATAAAACTATATATCAAAAATATTATAAAATCAATTTTTATATATTGAATTATTTGCAGTCCTAAGAATGAAAAATTGCGGAACTCTTCTTTTTCTTTAGTTGTGATCGTAACAAAGAAAATTTGTGGATTTCTTCTTCTTCTTCTCGGATTTTTTTTTTCTTTTGTTGAAATTTCTTTTTCTTCTTCTTCTTTCTTTGCCTCTTTTATTTATTTTTTATTTATTTATTTCTATTAATATAAGAATAATTATTCTTCTCATTTTTCACTTTTGTCGTCTTTACCTCTTTTGCTGATTTTTTTTTCTTTATTTCTATTCATATAAGAATAATCATTTCCTTGCTTGATTTATATTTCATTGTAATATTGCTTTTAGCCATATAATGGACAGATTATCTAATTTATAATCAAGTGTTTTTCTTGTACAGTAGGATATAATGAAGTGATGATCATAGAGAGTCTGTGACACAAACTACTAAAAAATAATATATTTTATAATTAATTTTTCATAAAAATGTAGACTTTGTAATTTGACATTCATTTTAAAAAATTCTTTGCTCTCAAAAAGAAGATTATTTCACGTTGGTGAAGAAGAGGACATTGAAAGTTCTTAGACTGTGGTAAAAGAAACTCTCCATTCGTAATTATTTTCTAGACCGGCGACACAAGTAAATGATAGTTTGCGCTTCAAAAATTAGGTATTCTACCCATACTGTGTAGTATAATATTTTCTACATTGATATCAGAGTCTGAAATACTTATATTCCAGTTTAAAATCATTTAAATATGGTTAATTGATTAAAAAGAATTTAATTTATGAATTTTATGGAATTTTCATATATGTTAGAGTTGGCATGTTTAAGGCTATTAAACTTTATATTTAAACTTTTTGTTATGAGATTTAATTATATCATGTTAAGGTATGTGTGTAAAGCTTTACATCGACATAAAAAAAATTTAAAATCATATTTAAATTGAGAGAAATATGGCCTCTAAAAATTGAGTGCTCATCACTGTAAAAACTGAAAAATCTAGATTAGAATTAATCAGTCTCACTCTCCTTCATCTACTATGTATATCCAAACACCATGTTTTATGGCTTTTTTCGTCGTGCTAATCACCTAGACAGACTCAGAGACTCTAAAAAACTCCACCGAAAATTTTTTCAAAGCCAGAATCGGTTGGCTCGACGACATGTGGGCGCACCCTTTTACTGTACTCCTTGAAGCTATTATTATTGGTCATAAAACAACGTGTCATTTTATTTTGTGTGAGACTGTCATTCACTGTAAATGACTTGTCGTTTTGGAGGAGTTGTGAGCCCACGTACGCAGTAACGCGCATATGCTCATGGGCCCACTTTTGAACCCCTATTTTTACTCTTTTTTCCACTATTTGATTCCAAATAATTTTCTAAAATTTTTGATAATTTTAAATAACTTTTTGACCAGAAATTTTTTTTCTTAATTATATGCTATTTGTATGTGATTAAAAATGGTAGAAAATTCTGAAAAATTTGAGAAAATATTTTTTGGGTTCTAATAGTTATGAAAATTGTAATTTATTATTTTATAATATTTATGCTTATATTGGGATAAAAAGAATGTGTTTCTTGATCAATTTTATTATACAATGCTTTATAATATTATTGATTTTCAACATTTTATGTGATAGGTTATAAAAAAAAATGACGGTATTCATTGGGACTCCCATAATAGCATTCATTGCTGCATATAAAGCAAAATTAAAGGAGAAAATTAAGATCTTGAAAACAGAGTTGCGACAAATAATAATGCATCCTAGGGATTGCATCCATAATTTAGATGCTATGGTGTTGCACATCAAATATGTGCATGAGGAGTGTCAAAAAATCATATGACTATGGGAGACAGAGCATTATATTCAGCAATGCGGTGCTCTTTAACGAATCGCAAACTGTATGAACTGCTAAATGACAAGTGGGATGTTAAGCAAAGGTTTTACCGCATGGTGATAAGACAATTTCTCAATGCAATCTGTACAAGATGAGTTAAAAGGTTTAAGACTTGGCAAGATAGAGGCGTGGTCCTTTGTAGTGGGAGGACAGTGACGGTAGATAGGGTTCTGTTTGGAAAGAAGATTTATTCTTTACTTCAAAGTCTTGAGGCAGTTTTTCAAGATTCAATTCCGACTAAGATGAAACTTATAGAGTTTCATGAATTATAAGATAAAATTTATTTTCCTTAGTTTATTTTTTAGTTTTTAGTTGGGACTAATTTGTCTTTAAGAATAATTGGTGGATATTTATTTTATAATAATTATTAATGCTTAGTTTATGGACCTAATTAATTAATTATATAATTATTTCAAAATTTAATGGAATATGTATTAATTTTAATTTTTGGTTACCTTAATTAATTATGTATAATTAATTTTGGAATAACTTTTGCATGATGTTATTTTTTGAAATATGAATATTATTCTATAAATAGTTTTGAGAAACTTGGTTAGAATAATTAAATATTATTTTGCATAAGTTATTATGTTATTATTAATTTTACATATCTAGATGATGATTGCATATTTTGTACAGTTTTAACTCTAAGTTCTATATGAATTATTATTAATATATAATTAGTTGCATAATAATATGCATATATAGCTATAATAATAATGAAATGGTGTTTATATTGTCTCTTGTAGGTTTCGTATCTACTTTTTAAATGGCCTCTGCTACTAAAAACATAGTTGTTGAACTTAATAAAGGTGCTAAGTTAAGTGAAGACAATTATGAAATTTGTAGTATGAAAATATAGTATGTGCTAGAAGAGTAAGAGGCTCTCGAACCATTGAATGTGTAATACCCTAAAATTTTCATATTTGTACATAAGACCTTACAAATGAGTAGTAATAGGTATATAATTTTTAATTAAATAAATAAGTCATAAATAAATAATTAAATTCCTAAAACCTAAACTTAGGACCTTAAACATTTTATTAAAAATAGAATTGTATGGAAATACTATTGGAATTCAAATTAAAAATGAAATAAAAATTATGGAAAGTATTAGTGTTGAAAATCAAAGTGGGGCTAAAGTATAAATATAGAAAAAAAAAGTGAGTCAAATTATAAATATCAAAACTTAAGAGGTCAAAGTGTAAATACCTAAAATTTTAGAATATCGATATAATGGAATCTTAAGAAATTTTGACACATTTTTCTTCTTCTTCTCTAATGGTAGCTGAACCTCTCTTTTCACTTTCTCCCCCATTTTTCTTCTTCCAATTATTAAAAACTCCATCAAACCAAAAATCCTAAATTAAACTTCAACTACCCTATATGAAATTACAACCCTAAATAACCTATAAACATAAAAAATTTCATTGGAAAATCAAAGATGCCAAAAAGGGAAGATTAGGGATATTGCTACAACTTGAGGTAATTCAACTTATCTTGCCTCCTTTTCATTATTTATGAGTTATACGATGATTATAAATAGAAATTTAGACAAATTGACATATATGTGTATTAATTAGGAAACACTAACCCTAGTTAGGGTTTATGTCCAACTTCAATTTCTTAAATAGGTGTGTTTAATTCAATTTAAGGTTAGAATATAATTCTTTGCATCAAATTTAGTCTAAAACATATAAACTTTGCCATGTAGAATCAAAAGGAAAGGAAAAGGATGATTAAAGTGATAGTAAAGGGCATTTATAGTGAAGGGCATTTATGCCTATTATAGAAATTGAAGTTTTTAAAGTGATTTTGGCTCAACCAAACTTTTAGATAAGTTGTAAATATAATATTATGTCTTAAAATTACTATAGTTTAAATTATGTAAATTTTCTCTATGAACTCTTACACTTGGATGAACCATGTAGTTGTGTTTCCTTTATATTTTTGTCGATTTTCCAAGCTATTTTCTAGCTTAGTTCACTTGATTCTTGATTGAGTTGAATTGCTTATAGCCTTCCGTGTATTGTGAAATTGATATATGTTGATTTGGTTTTGTTGAAACTATCTAAGAACCCTACCAAATTGCCTTTGAATTCCTGCCTACCATGTATTTGAAAAAAGACCTAAATGAACCTTTAGTTACTCACCAATGAGTACCAATTTTGCCAATGTAAATGAATATCAATTTCGTCAGCGTAAACTTGCTTCTTTGGCACCTATTGTACCTATACCCTAAGTTGTCCTAATGACAATGTTTGATAAGTCTATTGCTATGTTTACTTGATTATTAATACATTAATATATATTATTGGTTCATTGGAAACTTATTGATTCCATTGGTTGATTGATTAATCTTTACTAGTTACATTGGCTATTTGATTGATCCCTATAGATTCCATTGCTTATTGAATACCAAATTGAACCTTATTATTTATATTATGTACTTATATGATAAAACTATCTTCCGATGAGGTAGTGAGTGAAATACCATTGGTATTATGCACGATGTGTTATATTTATATTGGGACCTTTGGTAGGAAGGGGTTATTGTCCTAGCCATAATGTCTGATCAAACTTATGTCATTATTATTAGATTGGACATGCTACCGGATTGGAGCATTTTATATATGTGTTTACAGGCCCTTTAATCTGTCATGCTTTACTATTGTGATCTTTTGATTCTTCCATCATTCCTATTGTTTATTCCTTTGATTGATTGGATTGATATTTTATACATATTTATCTTTAGTGCCTTTTACCCTATTTTTGACCACATATGGACTTTTTGGTGGGATTTTCTACTGGATTACCTAACCTCTATGTATAATGACATATTTATGACTCACTAAGTATTATATACTCATTCTTTAGTAATTTAATATTTTTCAGGTACAGAGTAGACTGTCAGAAGTTCCAAAAGGTTTTCTCCTTCTACTATTGGGACTAGACTTTTGCCATGTAATGTCTATATATGTACTCCCTATTTATATTCATAGTATGCTCCATGGTAGCAATAGTATGGACATGTATTAACTTTTTAGTTATGGTTATGTAAGTTAATAGATGTTGGTACGTTAGAAATGTAAAACAGATTATATGATGAGTTTTTGCCATATTGTCTAATTAATGACTGATGGAATGGATTGGTATGATAGTGTTATGTACATATATGATTAGAATGAATGTGATAACAGGGGTTCTACAGGTGTTGGTAATATAATAGTTCCTATATCTTAGGACCACCATGTTCCAAATTTGGGACATGATAAAGTTGGTATCATAGATTAGGTTTGATATGAATACAATACAGATAAGCGTCAATAGGACATAGGTGAACCATGAAACATAAAATTTCCTATCACATCATTTGTAGTATTTGTTATATATGTGTTTATTCTGTATTGTCCGTTACGCGATATTGTTTTATGTTTGTTTCTTATAGTGATTAAAGATGTCGCTTAAAGGACGACCTTATGGAAGAGGTCATGGTAGAGTAGAGAAACCTATCTAGGAACCTGAGATAGTATCGAATGAATCCCTAGCTAGGGAAGAATCAATAGAACCACCCTGAATGAGGCAAAGAACACAAGAGGTTAGTGAGGCTAAGGAACCCTAGAGACAGGAGAAGATGGAACTAAAATGAGAATTGCATGAGCTTAGACAGGCTAGACAGATAGTTCCACAAGCTGCTCCACCGGCTCCTTTGCCACATGTAGTTGCACCAGTGAACTCGTAGCTTGACAAAAGGGTCGTCGCATTATTGATGAAGGTGGAGTTAGTATGTTTGAATTCCTAAAGTTGCAATTGCCTAATTTCAAGGGTGAATAAAGTGAAGACCAAATGATTTCTGGATGAAGTGGAAAAAGTAGTAAAGAGATTGTCATGTTTAAATGCCAGAGCAATAAAGTTGGTGAGTTTACATTGAAATGAAATGCATGGGATTGGTTTACTCGCCACATTGAGAATCAGATATACAGTGTTGCACCACCTACCTGGGAGCATTTTAAAAGAGCCGTAATGGATGAATTTCTTACAAAGGAAATAAAGGAGAGTAAGATTGTCCAGTTTAAGTACCGGAGTATGCTAATGAGTTTGTTAAGCTGGGTAAATATGCCAAGAGCATAACACCTACAGAAGTAGATCTTGTTAGCTGTTTTAGGAGGGGATTACATGCATCCTTACACAATGCATTGTTGGCTACATAATTCACTTCTTTGACTAAGCTTATTGATAAAGCGACACAGATGGAAGCCAAATATAAAGAAGAAAGAGCATAAAGGGAATATCGAAGGAAAAGGGAGAACAAATAGCCAGCAGAAAAGAGGTGAGGGGAACTCTCATACTAAAACATCAGAGTCTATAGCCAGAGCTAGTCAGAGTCAACCATCAAGTAGCCAGAGAAGGGGATAAACCAGAACTATTACAGAACCAACAGTATCTAGATATTCTAAGGGTTCATCCAGACTAGTATAGAAGATGCCTAGTATTCATACATATAGCAGATGCCTAGAATTCCTACATGTAGCAAATGTGGTAAAAGACATTGTGGAGAATGTAAATGAGAGACTGGTGCATGTTTAAGATATGACTAGTAGGGACATTTTGCCAGAAATTGTCCTAACACTGGTGTTCAACAGACTATTATCATTGCATCTCAACCCATTGTTCAGATGAGTAAAAATGAGAATAGAGGATCAGGAAGTAGAGGTAGAGGACAAAGGCAGAGTCAGAGTATCAGTCAGGCACCAGTTAGATGGGGTCAGGGCAGAGTATTTGCAGTGAACCCCGAGGAAGCACAAAAGTCTAATACTATAGTGATAGGTATGATTACTATTCAACATAAACATGTACGAGTGTTGTTTGATTCCGAAGCTACACATTTATTTGTGTCACCATATTTTGCATCTAAATTAGGTAAAGAGAAATAATTAATGCAAATACCACTAGAAATATATACTCCCCTGAGTGAGAGCATAGAGGTGAAATATGTGTATATGGGATGTGAAGTAGGAATTGAGGGTAGAAAATTGATAATGGATCTAATGGAATTACCGATACTGGAACTTGATGTCATATTAGGAATAAACTGATTCACTAATAACTATGCGGTGATAGATTGTTATGGAAAGAGGATAGAATTCCATCAAGAAATGTCTTATAAATTTGTGTATCAGGGTGACAAGAGTGATACTAGAATCAAACTAATATTGGCTATTAGATAAAAAAAATATTAATTAAAAATTTTTAATTTAGTTTGAAAGTATTATAAATTGCACAAAAATAGAAACATGCACATCTCCGATATTTTGGATACTCACTCTTAAAACTAATTTTTAGGAAACTTGAGGTATATTACAAAATATTAATTTTATGACCCTTATAGATAGTTTAATTAATAAAAAAGTTTATTCTTAATTAATGAGAGTTCGATTTTTAATATTGATAATAAATAAATATTTTTTCTCATTTATAAATATTTCATAATCTCAATACAGTTCATGATCTACTTTTATCATATCTGAGAAATAGATTTAATATGATGCATGAAAATTAATACATGATATCACTTTATTCTCAAATCAAAAAATAAAACAATTCTAATATTAATTTTCTTTCCATTTACAATATTATAAAATATTTAATTTAAATTTATAAGATTTTATATATGAGAAAAAATGTTAATAATAACCGCTGTGATTGGTGATCTTATAGGTATGTGTTTATATCTTTTCCTTAAAGATTTTTCTCTTAACTTAATTTATTAAAATTTAGAAAATGGTACTCTTTTTAAAATAAAAAGTCCTTTAATACCTATTTTTTCCCCATATTTGGGGAAGAACTTGAGTTTAAACTAATTTGTTTTTTTCTTTCTTGATTGAAAATACTTATATACTAATTGAATAAATCTCAATTAATAAAACAACATCAAAAACTAAACTATATAATAATATATAATGAACATTCAGTTACAAAACATTAAACATCATACACTATTAGCTTTCTCTATTTTTAAAAGAGATTTTATAGACCCACCTAAAAAAACAAAGGTATTAGTAGTATTAGAAGAATTACTTCCAGTATTTATGAACACAGAAGAATGTAAGAAAATTTGCACAAATTCATGGGAGCTGCATAATACATTGGCACTGGTAATTTTGAAGAAAGACTAGGCAATGGAGCTTCAAAATTAAGAACATTAATCACTTGCCTTATTGATGACCTAAGATCAAAACCAGGATGGCAACACCATAATCCAATAATCATCAGACATTCTAATTGTCTCTCTTCAAATTCATTCCCACTCTTTTATTCGCAACTTCAAGAATTTTCCTTGTTCCATACAAGTCCCAAACCCATTCTACTTAATAGGTTATTGCTTTGTATCTACTGGCTTTTTGCTACAGGTAATTTCGAAAGCAACGACACCGGAATTGTAAACATCTGATTCTTAACTAGCCTTGCTTGTTGTGACACATTCATGAGTTAAATATCCCATTGTGCTTTCCAAAACAGTTGTTTGTGAACCTAACTTATGGTCTACAAATCTTGCGAGACCAAAATCACTAAGTTTGGATATCTATCACTAATGTCACTTGGAATAGCAGCATTAAAGGTGGAAGGCTGATGCTTAGGTGAGCCATAATTCCACTACCAAAAATTTAAGTGTTTTTCTAACTTATGCTCAAAATCCTATTTTTGGTGGTAATTCTATTTCTTATATTGTTGATTTTAGGGATTTTTGGCATGAATGGGTTCAAATAGGTTTCTTTGCTTCTTTAGGGAATTGAGTTGAAACTCATAACATTCTTTCTTGGGTTTTTGATTCAAGCATAGAAATTAATCAGAAATCCAAATGAAAAACATGATTGTTTGTTCGTTTAACTGTGGGTTTGGGCCAATCAACATGTAGGATATATGTGCGTGGGTTTTTCTATTGGAGAAAATGGTTTGCCTGTAGAATTGAAGATGAAGCTGAAGATGTTTATATAGGCGATGAATTTGAGAAAGGAATCTGTGGAAGGAAAGCTAGGAGAAGGAGTATTTAGAGGCATATACAAAGCTCTATTAAGTGAATCCAATACACAAGTTGCAGTAAAAAAAAGGTCACAAGAGGATCAAAACAGGGCTAAAAAGAGTACATATCAGAAGTAAAACTAATTAGTCATTTAAAACAAAGAAATTTAGTTCAACTTATTGGTTGGTGTCACGAAAGAGGCAAATTCCTTATCGTCTATAAGTTCATGCCTAATCGAATCCTTGATTCCCATCTTTTCAGAGAAGCAGCAATAACATTAACTTAGAACACAAGGTACAAAATTATTTTAAGCTTAGCTTCAACATTGTTATATCTTCATGAAGAATTAGAACAATGTGTAGTATATAAAAATATAAAGTCTAGCAATGTAAAGTTGGATTAATAATAATTCCTACATGATTATAATTTAGATCCCATGTATCTTTAAAACTATCAAATTCAACTGCAACAAGTTGGTTCATTGTTTAGATATCAAAAGCAGTATTAAGATACAAGGCAAGAAATCCACCAGTAGAATTATCTGGGATTTGAGAATCAAATGGTGCCATAGAAAATGAAATCCTGTGGCCATACTCAACAAAATTATTCACTGCTTTTATTATAAAGGAAAAATGGGTAGTGAAATCTGTAAGCTTTCTTATCTTGGCATCCCAAAGTCTAACATGATATTTATATGAGGCACGACCAACACTACATGTGAAGTTTGCATCTATTGCATTCATTGTGAGTTGAAGAACATTGCTAGATGAGAAAAAATCACCCGATAACGTTATATTTACCATGCTCGAACAAACATTAGTGAAGTTGAAGGAGACTGAAGTTGCAAAGGGAAGTAAAAAGAAGAAGAAGAAGAAGAAAATGGGAATTGACATGATTTTAGACCGGAGAAGGTATTAAGTTGAGTTATGGAAATTCATGATTGAAAAAAAACTGAGGGGATAGAGAATGAAAGGTGAATTGAGTTCGAAGAGTTCTATAAGAATTAATTCAACTATATGCTCATTCTAATTGTTGGCTAATGGTTTAGTTAGTTTCAATATGTCATATCTATTATTCCTTTTGTTGATCTTTTCTGAATTATTGTTAGGTTGATATTTTATCTATTTAATTAGGGACAATAGTAAATAATTTATATTTATTTTAATTCTTTTTAACCCATTATAGCTAGTTAATGTAAGTTTTAGATGAATTTAATTACTAGGAAGTAGAATTTAGTTTTAAGAATAATTATCTAAAAATCTGGAATAATTTGTGTATTTAATAATAAATTGCTAACAAGGATAAATTGCATCCGAAATCTTAGTTCTTATGCAGATGGAATTTTGGCAAAAGGAATTGACTTGAATATGAT